>JANKOE010000003.1:55685764-55704716 GCA_026284465.1 Erythroxylum citrifolium
GTGCATCCGACACCAAGGGAACTCAGATGCAGGAGGAAACTATAGACTAAAAGTTGATAAACTCCACCGGGTAAAGACGATACAGAACTTTGTAGACCTGAGTTTTAATCTGGGCCACAACATCCGAACAGTGAAAGAACTCCCCATCCATAACAACAGCATTACGTGTCCTCCAGACCTGATAAATCGTAATAAGGAAACCATGTTTAGCTGCCTTACATCGGAGAAGGGAGGCACAACGAGTGAGGCGTAACCATCTTACAGAGCTTCGTATGGTAGTCATGGCATGGTTCAGTCCCAACCAGTCACGGATCCAGTGCCAAACAGCACGAGTGACAGGTCAGGTGAAGAAAAGGTGTGCTACCGTTTCGTCCGCCACAAAACACAAGGGACATTGCTGTGAAATATCCAAAAAGAGTAGATTGTCCCTGGTGGGCAATCTGTTGAGCATACTAAGCCAGGCAATAACAGAAAATTAGGCTGGGATATACGACTGCCAGATAAGGGACATCCACGACCTGGGGTGGCGTTTGTCTCGAAGAAGTTCATAGACTTGGTGAGATAAACGACGGCCTTCACTGCATAAACGGCCAAGACCCAGTCTAGCCACCAAACTTTACCACCAGTAAGTCACGAATCAGACCCAAACGTTTGAGGAGAGGGGAGTCTCTGGTATGAGGCTGCCAGTCCCAGATAGAAGAGCCACGTAAATGGTAGGCATGGATCCACCGAGACCAAAGCGACCTAGCATCCTCTTGAATATTCCAGAGGACCGTCGAAAGGAGAGCATTATTCCAAACCTTATTTGTATTTCTGGAAGTTGCTTATATGTTTTTTTTGGTAAAAGAAAATAAATTAATGGAACAAAGAATATACAACATCAAAGGGGCAAACCCTCGGCCAAGTACCAAGTATACAATGCGACAAAAGGTTCACCCATAGGCAAAGAATCAGAGACACATCATAGAGCAAGGTATGAACTAGGAACCAACAAAAGCGACACTGCAAATCACCCATCCCCAAAACAACCAAAGGAAGAAGACTGAATAGCCCAGTCAGACAAAACATCACCAAAAGGCTAAAAGTTTCCTAGTGCATCCGACACCAAGGGAACTCAGATGCAGGAGGAAACTATAGACTAAAAGTTGATAAACTCCACCGGGTAAAGACGATACAGAACTTTGTAGACCTGAGTTTTAATCTGGGCCACAACATCCAAACAGTGAAAGGACGCCCCATCCATAAAAACAGCATTACGGGTCCTCTAGACCTGATAAATCGTAATAAGGAAACCAAGTTTAGCTGCCTTACATCGGAGATGGGAGCCACGACGAGTGAGGCGTAACCAACGTAGAGAGCTTCGTAAGGTAGTCATGGCATGGTTCAGTCCCAACCAGTCACGGATCCAGTGCCAAAAAGCACGAGTGACAGGGCAGGTGAAGAAAAGGTGTGCTACCGTTTCGTCCGCCACAAAACACAAGGGGCATTGATGTGAAATATCCAAAAAGAGCAGATTGTCGCTGGTGGGCAATCTGTTGAGCATACTAAGCCAGGCAATAACAGAAAATTTGGCTGGGATATACGACTGCCAGATAAGGGACATCCACGGCCTGGGGTGGTGTTTGTCTCGAAGAAGTTCATAAACTTGGTGAGATAAACGACGACCTTCACTGCATAAACAGCCAAGACCCAGTCTATCCTCCAACTGGCCACCAAACTTTACCACCAGTAAGTCACGAATCAGACCCAAACGTTTGAGGAGAAGGGAGTCTCTGGTATGAGGCTGCCAGTCCCAGATAGAAGAGCCTCATAAATGGTAGGCATGGATCCACCGAGACCAAAGCGACCTAGCATCCTCTTGAATATTGCAGAGGACCGTCGAAAGGAGAGCATTATTCGAAACCTTAGTATTACGAAGCCCCAATCCCCCCTCCTCTTTCGGACCACAAAGGGAGTCCTTAGAAACACAACAGTGCTTACCCCCCACACAAATAAACGACACAAGGAGGTAACGTGATCTAGGACACTGGATGGTAGTGAGAGAACGTTCATCCAAAAAGCAAGGATGCCTTGTATAACTTATTGAATAGTGTTAACCGGCCCGCATAGGAAAAGCTAGGTCCTTGCCACGCTGTAAAGTTTGTCTCAATAGCTTCTAAGAGGGAAGAATATTGAGCTACAGATATCCTGAGGGGAGCCAAAGGTACACCCAGATATTTAACAAGGAATTGCCCCTCCGGAAAGCCAACCAGTTGCAAGAGAATATCCTTATCCGCCCCTTGGAGCCCTCCGACAAAGACATTAGACTTCGAAGGATTCACATTTAGGCCGGCGACAGCACTTAAAGATTGGAGGCTATCCACCAAGACTCTGATTGACGGGGGGTCACCTCTGGTAAACAACATCAAATCATTAGCAAAGGCCAGGTGAGTGATACCCAAGAGGTGGCATTTCGGGTGAAATTTAAATGAGGAACTTGTTGTCCGCTGTTTCAATTCACAGGACAAGTACTCCAAACAGAGGAGGAAAAGCTATAGAGACAAAGGGTCGCCTTGACGGAGACCACGACGCCCACAGAACATGTTGTGCAGAGCTCCATTAATAGAGATTGAATAAGAGGCTGTGGAAACACATTCCATAACCCATTGGATGAACGGAAAGGGAAATCCAAGGCCTTGCAGCATCTTTCGAAGGAACTCCCAAGAAACAGTGTCATACGATTTGGTAAGATCTATTTTGAGCAGGCATCTTGGGGAGATTGGTTTACGAGCATAGCCCCGAACCAATTCCTGAGCCAAACAAACATTATCCCGCAGCTTTCGGGCCCCCACAAATGCCGATTGAGCCGGGTCAATGATAGTATCCAATACAACAGACAACCGAGACGTTAGAATCTTGAAAATCGTCTTGTAAACCACATTTAGACAAGAAATGGGCCGGAAGTCAGCCACAGTAGGTTTGGAAGTTTTCTTGGGAATGAGAGCAAGGCTCGTGTGGTTCAGCTGCCGAAGAAGGTGACCCGAGTGAAAGAACTCATGGATGACAGACCTGAAGCACGGGCCTACACTGTGCCACTTTTTCTTAAAGAAGTCAGAAGTGAACCCGTCCGATTCCGGTGCTTTATCCCCTCCAATGCTGAATAAAGCACGCTGGATCTCCTCATCGGTGACAGGGGCGATTAAATGAGCGGAGGCTTCCTGACTAAGGACATCCCCATTAGCAACCACCTGAGGGTCTGCTGGCAAGCAGGCAGGGGAAGAGCCAAGAAGGTTAGAGAAATAATGAACAAGGGACGCTGACACTTCATGCAAGGAAGAGGTCTTAGAGCCATCGGCATTGAGGAGGGAGGTAATCAATTTAGAACGACTACGCTTACGGGCTAAGGCATGAAAATATTTAGTACTTTTGTCAGCCTCAAGCAGGTGAGTACAGTTGGCCTTCTGCCTATAGAAGAGGCATTCCGCATCTTGAAGAAAAATCACCCTCTTCCGACAAGTATTGACTTGCACCCTGAGATCGTCATTGTCCGGATGATTAGAAAACGCCTGAAAGATGGATTGAAACTCCTGCTGAGCCTCATGAGTCCGAGTAGAGATATGACCAAAAGCTTCGCGATTCAGTCCACGGAGGTAGGGCTTCAGGGCTATCAATTTAGAGCAAAAAACGAACTGAGCATACCCAGCCACAGGGAGAGCCCAAACATGATCCACCACCGACGAGAACTCCGGGTGCATGAACCACATATTATAGAACTTGAAAGGTTTACGGCCAGGAGCCTCCACCTGATTAAGAGTAACCACAACGGGGCAATGGTCCGAATCGGCTTGCATGGGGAGAAACTGGGCAGAGCAAAGATGGCAGCCAGAGGCCCACCTTGAATTGAGTAAGACCCGGTCCAGACGGGCCCATTTAAAATTAGTCTGCCAGGTGAAAAGACTACCACTAGCCGGCGCATCAACTAAGCCATGCCAGACCCTGAAATCTTGCAAATCCTTTAAGAAATAGGCAGTAGCTGGAAGGCAACCCCGCCTCTCCAAAGCAGTACATACACAATTAAAATCGTCTAAAATCATCCAGGGGTGAGAGCGGCCAGTAGCTAACTCAGTCAGTTTCTGCCAAAGGACTTGTCGCTCGCGGACCGTATATAACCCATAAACTCCAAAAATAAAAAAAAACAGCTCTCGTAACACAGCACTGCAGCTGACAGTGTAGAAACTGATCGCCCTTAGCCAAAGGCCAGATTTGATACGGAGAAGGATCCCACACTAACACCATACGACCACCAGTAATCACATCAAAATTATGCCAAAAAAGCCAACCCGAAAATTGAAGCCGAACAAAGATCTCAAGGTTAGACAGGGAGAGCTTGGTTTCCAAAAGAATCAACACACCACATTTGTGTTTCTTCTGAAGGGAAGACACACTAAGTTGTCGCGGGGGTTTGTTTAACCCCCGGACATTCCAGCAAAGCAACATCATGATGATGGTATGGAGGTACCACCTCCATCACCTGTCCGAGTATGGAGGGGTGATCGAGGAACCTTTCGACTACCCCCTTGGGTATATAAAGAGCCGAGACCCTGCTTAGAGTGCACAACCTCCTTTCCCTTGAAGAAACGCCCTACAGACAACAAAGCTTTCCCTAGACCACACTAAGCAGGTGGAACTGAGGAGACACTATGTCTGGCAACCGGAGGGCAGGCCGAGATCACCGGTATCGTCAGGGAAGAGAGAGGTAGAGGAAGGGGCACCTGTGAACCCATTGAAGAAACCATGTGTTCATGGACTGCTGGATCTAGAGCAGCAGATGAATCCAAAGCAAGAGGGGCAATGCTAGGCTGGCGTACAGTTGGCGAATCCAGAGCTCCACAAGGGAGGGAAGAAACCACCGGAATGGGATCAGGAGAGACCTGGGGTGTAGACCTCACAACTGGCTGAGCCATTTCACCAATGGCAGGCTCCTGGAGAGGAGGCCCCGAAGAGTCCTTACCTTGCGATGGAGCCCCTTTACAAGAGATGGGACTATTGCCAAACTTCCGGCAATGACAACAATAGTTGGGGTAAGCTTCATATGCAACCCGTTGGACATACCATTGTCCAGACGGTAATTTTACTGAGAAACTCGACGTAGGTCCCTTAGCAACGTCAACTTCCACGCGTAAACGAGCAAACCCCAACCGTAACTTCTGTCGGGTGATCTGGTCAGTACAAAGAGGAGTGCCAATTCGAGAGCCCAGCTTGGACAGACCCTGCTCATGCCAATACTCCAAAGGAACGTTGGGAAGTTGAACCCACATGGGAACAAGCATAAATTCAGCAAAATCAAATGTAAACCTAGGAGCCAGTGGCTTCAGAATCAATGTTTTCCCAAATAGTACATACAGACCGCCGGCCAATACTTGCATGCGGTCAGCCTCAGAAGAGAAATGAAAAATAAGCCAACCACGATTATATGGGGTAAGACGGCAGGTAACATTCTACTTATCCATTTGCTCTTGAAGGGCTTTCATTCCCGGAAACTTACCCGTGAAGCATCCCACTAAACAGAATCCCCAGTGTTGGTCCAAGTCCACAGCATCGTCGTCGAGCATCACCACCTCATCGTCCACAGGATGCAGAGTCAAACGCATACCCTGGGTCAGTTCACGGTTATGACGAAAGAGGCCAGCATAGGATTTCTTCTGAGTACTAGCAGACTTGTGAGGAGGAGGACGAAGTGAATGGTCATCAGATACGTCGTCCAACTTAAGATTGCTACCCAAAGAGCCGGGTTGCGAAGATGACAGCTGGTCCCCTGCCTCCGCCTCCGAAGACACTGTCTCCACCGTATCTTTACTACCCAAGTCAATTTCCTCCGCAACCGTGGATGCTACATCGTCCCCCAATTGAGGAGGCCGTAGGCCAGGACGGACAGAAGGGTTATCATAAGCCAGAACAGAGGAAACAAACTTCTTTGCAGGAGGAATCAGTTGAGGAGTAATGCGCTTAATAGGACGCGCCGACACAGCAGAGCGTGGTGCAGGGGCACTCGTAAATGACATGCCAGTAGGGGAGGAGGAACCACGAACTCGGATATTATTAGTTGTTGAATGTACTGTACGAGCCGGAGTCAAAGGAACTGGGCGATTTCCAACCTGAAACCCAAGACATTCAGCAGTAATATCCGTCCCCCGACCTTTGTGCTTGCCCGTGGAGCAGCCAAGCGGGCCCAGGATACGAGCGACACCAAAATTAGAAGCAACAAGAGAATCAAAAACCAACACCGAGGGGAGGAGAGGAGTGAAGCCCCAAACTAGGAACACCAAACAACCGGCACTGGAACAGATCAAAGGCCACCAGAAGCAAACGCCGAAGCTGAAATTTCAAAAGAGCAGTGGGCAGGATGTGACTGAGATAGGCGGGAAGCCTAGAGAGAGAAACTCTCAACAGTCATTAGCTTAGAACCTGAAGAAAGCTTTTATGATTATGTGATGGACTACTAAAGAGAGGACGATCACTACGTGGCGAAACTCCTTTGCAAAAGACTGCTTATGTGTTTCTGTTACAGGGATGAGAAATCTTGTCTTACAGTTTTGGAAAGAACAAAAAAATTATGTTTTTATAATTCGGAGTCAGAACAAAAATAAGTTGGGTCAGCAACTAAGCATTGTAAGACAGAATTTTTGTGTTTTGTTATCTATTTTCACTGACAGAGACAGTAACCATACGCAATGCAAGAGACTGTGCTTTGGAAGGTACAGGAAAGTTAAGGACGCCAACTTTGCCATCCAAAAAGGATCATAAAAACTACTCGCATTTTTAATCAAGTCAAACAGAAACAAATATTAAAAGAGAAAGAAAGACCATCCCAATCCCAATTGTTGGGAGCTCAACAAATAACTCATGCATGCTCTTGTTCGTTTTAGCCGCCATGAATGGTTGGAAGTCGACTTCACAATTATTAGGGACTCTGTTCTTGTAGTCCAATGACTCATCATTGTATATATCCCACCATTTGCTCACCAACATCTGAGTGTCTTCTCAGCAGTGCTTTGACAGGAGTGTTATTGTTTATTCTCACAATAGCTCAACAGTGAACAACTTTTAACTTTGTCAAGCTCAATCTTTTCATAGTGACGCCACACCAATGCCAACACATGTTTGTAAACAGGAGGCAGTGACTTGTAAATGTCATTGAAGAACATGTTCAAGAAGCCCTGCTATAGTTTGAAGTTTCATAAATCATAAGCGTGCGCAACACAAAAGGAGCACTACTTTTGAGTTCTAAATAACTGATGAAACTGACATTAAGCTTCGTTTACATGCTTAGCGAAGAATGATGGAAGCAGTAATTGAATAAGTAATGTACTGGTCAATAAAGATTGTATCAGTTAAAAAATATTTTTAGATTTATGTATTTTGTATTGACAATATATATACTTTTTAGTACATATGTGTGAAAATTGTTATAATTATTTTCAATTTTATAAAGATAACATTTGAAATTAAGTTCATTTATTATAAATGCATAATTTATTATTCTTAATTTTATATTCGTATGACAGTTGAACAATCTTTTTTTTACCTTAATGATAAATATATGAAAAATAATATTAATAAAATAAAGAAATATTCATTATATAAAATCTATATTATTATGATTTTTGAGATATAAATAAAAGTAAATTAAAAAATAACATAATATAATTCTTAACACTCGTAAGAATAAAAAGAAGTAAAATAAGGATTATACCAGTAGAGATTTTTTCTGTAGATCTTTTTTAGAAGAACTTTTCTAAGACGTCAGTTAACTATTTGGTTGTCATTTAAAAAAGAAATTTTTTTGAAAGAGCTTCATATAATAAACTGTTTGGCAACAAAAATAAAACACACTTTTAATTTTAACTATATTTTATTTTGTAATAAAAAATATTTATGCATATAAAATTATTTAAAGTATATTAAATAATATACAAAGCACAATATATTAATTATTATATAATTTTAAACCATATGAAACATAAATCAAAATATATATAACCAAATCTTTTATATAGACTATAACATAAGTAAGCTAATAGCAAAAATAAATATTAAAACATATAAAAAAGACAAATAATATTATATAAATCTCAAAATAAATATCTAAATTAAGTAAATAGTTAAATACATAATAAACGAGAAGATGAGTTTGTAGGTATTGTGAGAATTATGTGTAAAACATAAAGGCAGATGGACTAAAAATAGACTCATTAATTGATCTGAAAAATTTACCTAAAAAACGCTTTTTTGAGAAACCTCAAATTTGAGTTTCTTAAAAAGCTGTATTTTGGCTGCCAGAAAAGCCATATTTATTAAAGAATTACTTTTTTATTTTACAGTCAAACACCTATTTTTTTTAAAAAGGCGTTTGTAGTGAAAAAAGTACTTATTAGCCTCCCAAAAATCCATCCAAACAGGCACTTACTTTACTTAAGGCTTATAAAACTCTAAGAATGACCTGTCTGATTGTTATCAATGCAATGATAAGTGTTTGGTGAGTTAAAGCATGATTATTTAAGGTTACAACCAACTTCTAACACACTCAAGCAACTACTTTGGTTAATTAATTTCCGACCTGCTCATCTAATTAAGGCAAGGGGCTTCAAATTTCAACTCTAATTAATGATTTCCAACTAAACACCTTATAAAGTAATGGATGTAGTATTCTAGGTTTCTTGTGACTTACATTTGTTGTCAACTTTATTAAAGAAGCATTACATAAATTATTTTTTACTAAGATATATAATATGTTAATTTTAATATGCCTAACTTTTTATTTAAAATAACATACTTTATATTATTAAAAATAAGATAATATTGTATTATGTTTATGACAAATTATTTTAATAAAAATCATTATTAGAATCATAGAAGATAATTACATAATCAATCAAGTAATAATTTATATTAAAATAATTTTTAAAGTAAAAAAGTATTTTAATATTTTTTAAAAATAAAATAATAACTATTCTTAAATTAATAAAATCATAATAAAATGCAAATCTTTTACCATATAAATCTATAATTATCAACATTTTAAAAACTGTAACGCAAGTTAAACAAGAGGGTTAATATTTAAAACATTCTAAGTGATATTAGACCATATAAAATCAGTTAAAGAATTAAAGATTTAAAATATAATTGAAAGATATTTTTCTTATCTATTGAATAATTGAAATTTAATTTAAAAGGGATTATTAAATGAAAAAATTCATTGATTTATTTTAGTTTATGACCTTGTTTGGTAAATGATATCAACCATTTTTTGGCGAATTGAAAAGTTTTACTTATTTGACCATGTCAAATCGTTGATAATTATGTTTGGTAATCAGCCGATTAGGTTGGTGGATTGAATTTAACTTATTGATTTTGAAAACGCTACTATGAGAAGCGTTTTTACTAAGAAATTAAGGGACTAAAAAATTATTATATTCAAAAGTTATTACAAATTACTTAAAGAGATAGAGAAAGACATAGAGATAGAGATAGAGATAGAGATATAAAATTAACTTAATTTATACAAAATTTAAAAAGTTAGTCATTAAATTAAAAATTAAATAAATTAAAATTTCAAAAAAAATTAAATACTTTTAAATCTAATATCTTTAATTATATTACATTAATTACTTTTGTATAAGCCCCATAGTTAGGTCCCTTTTTATATCAATATTTAATATATAATATTATTATCACTTGTATATTGTGTTTAATTCAATTCAATTCAATATAAAATTAATAAGTCAAATTTAAATTAATTATTTCTATCTAAGTTTAAATTTTAAAAGATTAATATAAGCAGTTTTTAAAAAATAATTTTATTTTAATTTAATATATTAAAAATATAGTTTCAATTTTTAAATTTTAAAAAATTAAAATTAAAATAACAAAAAAAATTATATGTCCTTAAATTAGAAATTAAATTGATATCATTTTTATAGACTTAATTTCATATTAAGCTCGTTGGTATTGCATTTGAGGAAAAACTCCTGATATGATATGATATGATTGAACCTATTTTCAAGTTTCTTTTTAGTAACATTTTAGTGATCTCTCAAGTTCTTCAATTGATCCTTCGTGGTGCAAATCCAAGAAGATCTTGAGAATTTTTAAATCGAGCTCATTTGTCATTGAGAAGTTGCATTGAAAGGGTTTTCTGTGTTCTTAAGACTCGATGGAAGATATTGGAAAAAATGATAGTGTTGACTTCTTTTACTCTATCTAAATTCTTACGAAAATATTCAAAGAAATATTAAAATATAAACAGCTAATATTAATGTCCTTATAATTTTTTTTAAGCCATACCTTTATAAGTCATTTTACACATAAACAACTAATACTAAACAGTTAATTATTTAAAGCATTTTTAAATAAACAGCTAATGTTATTTACTGGTCAAATTAACTATATTAATCTGCTGTTAGTTCACTGTTGATAGAATCAACTAATATCTAATACAATTCGTTAATTGTCAAACAAGGCTTATAAAAATTTATTAATTTATAAAAATTGATCATTAATTAATAAATTGATGAGTTTTATTAATAAAAGTTGTTAAAGAAAAACATTCAAAAATTTAAAATTTTTATGATTAAATTAGTCACCAACTTTTAATGGCCGATAATTATAATATGCTGCCAACCTTGTTTCTGGATTCAGCAGTTAACTTCATTTTGAGTCTTGTAAGGACATGGAACAGTCAGAGACAAAAAAGGAAAGAGCAAGTGCAGATCCTTGAGATTCTAAACTAATTGTCATTATCACTTTGCAAGTACCAATGAAGAAGCGTAATCTATCTTGTCTCTAAATTAATATCATTATCAATGAAGCAGCGTAATCTAGTTTGTTTCAACTTCCAAGCAAGAGGTATAGACAGTACTGTCTTAAATGACAACAACAGAAATCTCACGTCAGGACGAGGTTGACATGGAAACCGATGATTTGATCTGTCGGCAAAAACAGACGGTTTGCACCAGCAAGCCTTTGGGAGGTTGCTCAATCACATCTCCTTGGAAGCCATTTTCCTTCTGTGACCTGCACGCCTATTACAACATATCATTAAGCATTAAGGTGGTAATGACGACAAGACACTAGCAGCCATTCTTTCTCTCAACAAATTGAATTGTCAGAGAATGAGAATAGTGAAATGTAGATCAGCATCTTCGACTAGTGTACGGAGGGTTTTGGTTTGAAGAAGCATACTTAAGTTGATGGCACGCGTTGGAAGTAACTGAGTCGTTAACGTATATAGATATCATCAATGTATTTCTACTGAGAAAAACCATTGTTACAACCGAACTTGAGCAGAAAATGATCGACCTGGTCCTCCATGCTATAATGAAATCTATATTTTGAAATTGAAATGATAATTAAGTACTTGATGTTATTCAGCAATATATGTGGCAATAGGGTCCGAGATCGCCCCGCCTGCCCCAATTGTATTAGAGGTCAATAGGTCAAGCTCAGATTGATTGCGTCTCGAGTTGAGCAAGCGTAAGTACAAAATGATGTCATTTTAATATTTAAAATTAAAAAACAATTGAGCTTATTCCGAACTACCTCAGACTCCTCCCGTTCCATTGCTATCCCTGTTTATCAAAAGTTAGCAGAAATTTTATATTTTTCTTCCATAATTTATGCAGAGGAAATAAATAAATAAATAATATAGAAAAAACATATAGAAAAAATTGGATTTATGTGGAAATTCTCTTACTTACACAAAAGTGATAACATACAATTATGTAAAATTTGAATATTAACAACAATGGAAGGAAATAACATATTTTTTAGATAATAGTTTAATATTTTTATTTTTTATTAAAAAAACATAGTTCATGTTCGTATGTTTAAATATGCATTGATGTCATGTTTCACTGACTTGATCCTTTTCGCTGAAGCTACAGAGACTCAAGCGCATTTGATTACTCAAACCTTAGCACAGTTTTGCTCGACTTCAGGGCAGAAAGTTAATAGTCAGAAGTGTTTCGGGGCCCAGGGGGTCCCGTGGGGCTTTAGACTGGGTGAACTCTTCTCCTAGCAGGCTGGGTTAAGCTCAACACCGATGAAGCCGTTAAGTATGGTCATGTCCTAGCTACTGCCGGTGGCTTAGTCCGGGATAGTCAGGGCCAGTGATGCGGTGGTTTTGTTCACCGGTTAGACACATGCTCCCTGCTTGAGGCCGAGCTCTGGGGCGTCCGATCAGGGCTTCAGCTGGCTTGGGGCCTCGGTTATTGACGTCTCATCCTAGAAGTCGACTCTTTGGAAGTGATCAATATCCTTTCTACTTCTTCCTATCACGGTACTGATCAGTTTGCTTTGGTGACAGATACCCGGCGTCTGCTCCGGCGACAGTGGGAGGTGCAGATCCAACACGTGTCCCACGCGGCAACCATAGTGCAGACTGCTTGGCGTCTCTTGCCGCTTTTGCTCGTCTTGGGTTCCACTCTCTTCCGGAGCCCCCCACTTTAGTGTGGACGTCCATGCAACGTGATCATCATGAGGCTTTGGCTCGTAGTCGCTGTGTTAGCTAGGCCTTCAGTTTTCTTTTGTTTTCAGTAGTTTTCTTTTCCTTGTAATAAAATAAACTAAAAATTACATCAAACACATTTTTAAATTTTCTTTTGTTAATGCAACATATAATGAAACATGACATGACATGACATCCACGCATTTTCAAGCATTTAAAGAGTGATGATGCCTACATATGTAACTCAGCCTCTTCCTCATCGAGTGTCATTTTTCATGATGTTGAACATTATTATTTCCTCTGACTACACTCTTCCGATCTAACCTATCTTATATGATTTGTTTAATGCAAAATATTTGATAGACATAATTTATAAACTATTGTGTTAATTCAAAGATTTACCCAGTACATATCTAAAGAATAGCGACTGCGAGTTCCTTCGTTTAAAAAAAAAATCTTATCCCCTTACATCAACTTTTATTACAAACTCTAATTACAAGCTATAAAATAATGTTATTTAATATCACATGTAATATTATATATTAAAATAAAATCTTTTTAAAGTATGTAATTATAGTTTTTAGTAAAAATTAATTATGAGAATAAAGGTGTTATAAAATTAAAATTATTAAAGAAATTGTTGACATTTTTTAAAATTAGATATACATTAATAATATGTGAAATCATAAATTTCATTTTTCTAATTTGTCACATTTTTCTAAAAGTTAAAAAATGTAATATAAGGAAGAAACCCATGTAGTAACAACAATTTAGGAAAAATTTTGCTATTCAAAGGGTTTGAAAAGGTTCAATAGCAGTATCATCATCATCATCATCAACACCCAATTAAAGTCCCGCTGAAACACAGAGTCTAAGAAGATAACACGGTCTTATTTTTACATGATAAAGAGGTTGTCATATATTGAAAATAATGTTATTTTAGAGTATGCAATTATAATTTTTAGTAGAAATTAATAATAAGAAAAAAGGTTTTGCAAAATTAAAATTATAAAAGAGGTTGTTAATAATTTTTAAAAATTAGATATACATTAATAATATACAAAATTAAATTAATTTTTTTAGTTTATCACATTTTTGTAGAAATTAAAAAAAAGTGAGATAAGGGGACCACGCGAGTAACGAGAACCAGTTAAAGCCAAGCCATGTAGACTCATCCATCCACCTCACGGGCTCGAGCTTCTTCACCTAAACTTCTCTTTTTGAAAATAACCAAAAATGAAAAACAAAACAAACGTTTTCCGAAATTTCTATTCAGTTGTCACCGACGATGTAATTTTCAGATGCCGATTCCGATTGTGATTCCGATTTTCACCTTTTTCTCGAACCGTCATAACTTTCGGTGATCTATCTTTCTGATTAGCTTCTTTGTTCTCCTCCTCCTTTTTCTCCTTTTGGTTCCGTTTTAGCTATTTTTTGTTGCATTGTGTTTTATTTGATCTTCACAATGCGATCTTCATGATGTGGTATCTGATCTTAAGTTGATTCTCTTCTTGTTTTGATTCCAAATGCGATGATTTCTTCTCTCAATTTCATCGATGATCAATGACCAAGAGGCAATTTGTATAGGTCCGATGCTACATATACACATACCAAGTTGATTGTTAACGAATCGTTGCTCGTTTTCTGTTTTGGAAGGGAAGACGTGAAGGAGTGAAGAAAAAGATCAAGTTTTTTTGAGTTTGATAGACTTTATATATGTGGTCGTCATAGTATAGCCAAGGAATCAACGATGCCTGTTTCCAAAGAGGCTGTTATTGCTATCAAGTCTTATAGAAACCAAGCAGAGGTGCTGGTTAAAAGTTACTTATTTGCAGATCCTTTCATTCCCTACACTTCATTCCTTGGTGGTGTAGTTGCTTGCAAAGTGGTAACCTCTATTTTTGTGGTCTAGCTGTTAATTGATTTTCTTTTCGTGGTTACTAATTTCTGCTTTATAATGCTATAGGCCTATGATCTAACTCAACTGCTTAGCACCTTTTACATTAAGTCTTATGGCGGTCTTACAAAAATTCAACGAGTTGAGTGGAACAACCGGTGAGTTTTCTTTTATGGTTTTTCACTCTTTTGCTTTGCGTTGTTTTGTTCTTACTATTGATCGACGTCTTAAAATGTTACAGGGGTATGTCTTCCACGCATGCTGTTTACATTACGGCTATGTCATTGTACTTCGTGTTCTTCTCCGATCTCTTTGCAGACCAACGGCATAATGGTCTCATCACTTTACAGAGTTCACCGCTTTCCATTTTCGGACTTGGTGTAAGTGCATGTGCCTTTGTACCCTGCCACTCTGGTTCTTGTAGATTAGTAGTGAATATGTACTACTGCCGATGGTGTAGTTGCAATCGTTTCTCAAGTGGTTTAACTTTACATCAACGTGTCTTTCTATTGCTGGAGATAGCAGGCTGTATGGTTAACTTCCGCAGACCTGGATTAATTTCTTGTGCCGATATTATGGATCAATCTGCCTCAGGAAAAGAAAGCTTACAGTTATGCATGACAAGTTTGACATGTCGTTTTTTACTTGACTGATGTAGAGCTAAGTTTTTTGTTCGTGGATTTGGGATATTTAGAGGACCAGAGGATAGTTAAACCTTGTCTTTTGCTGATCAAATTGAGCACGGGTCTGTCATTTCTTGTTCAGATGCTCATAGTCCACCAAACTTGCAAAAATTACGAGATATGATTTCTCAAATGATTATTTATTGCCATTTCTATCGATCATTCTTGTTAATTAACATCAGCTGTTACTCCTACCAAGTAGTTCTGATAAAATAATTTACCTTTTATATCTTGGACAGATTTCTGTTGGATACTTCTTTGCAGATCTGGGAATGATTTCTTGGTTCTATCCTTCTCTAGGAGGCTTGGAGTTTGTAATTGAGTCTTATAGGATCTACTAACAGGAGAGATCGTAGCTACAAAGGGACATAGACTTGTATATGGTGTCTTGATTGCACTTGTACGGTAGATTCTTATATTTTATGTTTGAAATAATAATAATAATTATAATTATAATAATAATAATAATAATAATAATTATTATTATTATTATATGTTCTATGTTTTTTATTAGAGTTATAAACTTAACTTTTGTAGAATTAAATATCTAAAATCTAAATTCTTATAAGAATATTCATTAAAATACTAAAATATATAATATTCATATCTTTATATTTTTTTTAAAAGTCATGTCCTCATAAGTTATTTTACACATAAATAGTTAATACTAAATAGTTAATTTTACCAAAAATCTTTAACAAACAATTAATGCAATTCGCTGGTCAAATCAGCTGATATAATCAACTATTAACTAATAGTTAAATCCAATCAGCTGATTGTCAAACATGACCTAAATCATACTTGCATTGACAAATTTTAATATCATTCTTAAAATGAGTTATTTCAATGTGTAAAAAATATTTCAAGAGGCTGGAATCCATAATTATGAAAGCTGAATAAAGTGCTTAACATAATCAATTTAAAACCATTAAGTTATTGGCTAAAATGATATCATCTACATAAATGAGCAAATAAACGAAGCTTGAAGAATCAAATTTTACCAAAAAAAGAAGGATTTGATGGAGTATGTGTAAAGCCTTACTGAAATAATGTTGCTATAAGATGTGGGTTCTACTATTTGCTTACCTGTTTAAGGCCATAAAGAGACTTTAACAATCAACAAACTTTCTAAGGTTGATAAATAAAAAGTCCAAGTGGCACTTTCATATAAACCTCCTCATTTAGATCATTACAGAGGAAGGTGTTGCTTACAGCAAGATGCCATCGGTGAATAAAAACAAGTTTTAATAGTTGTCATCCTTACTATTAGAGAGAAAGTCTCTATCTAATCAAGGTCATGCTACTAAGTAAAGCCTTTGTCTACGAGTCTGACTTTATATATCTTAATACTACCATTTGCATTATACTTAGTTTTGACCCATTTGCACCCAATAGGTTGTTTATTTGGTGGAAAACTAATTAGCTCCCATATATTATTGGATTCCAATGCTTGTAACTTGATATCCATTCCATCATCCTAAAACTAATGCTTGACAACCTCCAAAAAGCTTTCTGGTTTTGAAAATGCATCAATAGAAGCACAAAGTTTCCTATGCTTGTGTGAGGTTAGTATAAGATATGACAGAAGCTATGGTATGTGATGAGATAGTAGTATTTTCTAGGTTAGAGTAATAATCTTCATATTTCAATGGTGGACTATAAGTTCCAGTGGACTTTCTTAGAACATAAAATTAATTTTCTAAAAAATAAAAGTAGGAGAACATAAAGATGTTGGCAAAGATGTGTTAGGTTTTATACTTTGTGATGGGAGATTAAAATCCATATTGGGATAGTGGCTAGAAGCACAATAGAGTAACTTATATTAGTTGATGATTATTGAGATAACAAAAATATCTTCACTGTTAAGTCAATTACAATGCATATATTTTGGACTTAATTTTGGTTGATTTGTGAAATTGGGATTTAAAAAATTGATGGAATTATTTGTGAAATGTTCACAGATGGTTTTCAATACCATAAAGATGAAAATGGATCAAAAAGAGGAAAAAGATGGAAAGAAAGTCGAAATTCCTAATCTGGCGAAATTCAAAGATTAGGCGTAGGCACGCCTAAGGTTGGAACCCTAAATCTGCAGATTTTCCATAATTCGTCTCCAATTAGAACATAACCGTCCAAGATCTTCTCATCCTCTTTTCAAGATGTCTTCCACCGAAACTAAAAGACCAATCAATCTGGACAAAGTAAAATCAAGATAATGGAGAGATTGAATTCAATTAGGAAATTAAGGGTGTTGCCCTATATACATATGGGTTTTAGGGTTAGACAAGGGGGATTGTTTTTTTTCTGCTTTTGAAGAAGCTGCCGCACCCTCTGTTTTCCCCTTTGTTCACGTTGCTGAATCTTTCTAGTATTTTCTTCGTAGGTTTCTGGTTGGGTGGCTGCCGCATCTTCACACCCTCTTGGATTTTCTGGTTTACGATTTCTACAACCCCCCAAGTAGTGGTATCGTAGGTTTAAGGGACTTTGGCTATTGCAATTTTCTGTTTTCTTGTGTTCAAGTTTTCTGCACGATTTCACTAGTGATTTTCATTATTTCCATTAAAGACTAGTTATGGAGATTGTTGCTATTATTATTTCTTTTGATTTCAATTAAAGTATGAGTAGCTAGATTTTCTTATCTTGGTTGAGGGATCCAAGTTACATGTTATTATGGTGAGATTTTCTGGATATTTTTCATATTGTTGATGAACATTGGATAATTTCAGATCTGTCTTTTTAATTGAATTTGTTAGTTTCTAGGTGCGCAACTAGAGATTAATTGATTCAATCGCTAGGTTAACAAAATCTGACGTTCAATTTTGGTAACCATAAGTAACAATTATGATTAACTACTCTACGTTAGAGTCGAAAAATTATAAGAAATTATCCACTTGATTGATTTCATATCGTACATGTTTATCACTTGTCATTGATTATTGATTCTTAATGCTATTATTCAATTTAATCTATTATCGTATCTAGATTATTGTTTAATAAGATTACTAAAATACATGTTTCTAGTCAATACACTTAAGAGAAAATTCCTCCAATGAATGTTCATTAATAATTACAATTTTTGTCGAGGATCCATAATAGCATGCTAACATCGGTGACCGACACCAAGGTATTTTTCCTTTTGACTTTTCAAACTTAATTATTATTTCAATTTGCGATTTTCCTTTTTGAATTTCATTATTATTGCCGTAAGTAACAAAACCCACATTTTTATTATTTGTGTCGTTTGAATTCGTAATTTCCATAATCGTAAAATTTCTCATGGGTAAAAGTATACTTAAATATTTTAAGACTATTTATAAATATGAGAACCACAAACTTACCCTTACTTTAAAAAAATTTATAACGTTAAGTTTAATGACTTTAACGTTAAAGATGGCTATAACGTTAAAGTCATTAATTAACTTTATCGTTATAGTGATACAAATGGTCCAAGTGACGCAAGCTAATGTTAAAGTCATTAGTTGCGTCACTCTTACAGTTTTGGGAGGGGCCCCTCCCTCTCATAAATGACAACAAGACTTGTAGTGTTAATGTTATTAGTCATTACTCATTAGCTAATGGGAAGGACCGAAGGAGTTTAGAGAGAGGGAGGAGTAAATAAAAATTTACATTAGTTTAGAGAGGGGGCCTGGGGCCTCCTCTTATAGTGGGCCCTGGGCGGGTGTCCCGCCCGCTGGCCCCTGCCCAGGGCCGGCACTGATCTGGATATTTACCCAGTGCGCATCAAAATGGTAGTAGCTGTAACACCCAAATACCCCCTGGGAGGATATATGGATGCCACCCAAGACAAAATAAACAAAACCAAACATCACACTGATATTTATTTTATTTAGTAACTCAAACCCACACACATTATTACATATCGTAAAT
>JANKOE010000003.1:55720287-55737578 GCA_026284465.1 Erythroxylum citrifolium
AAGATGAAATTGTTGATATTGTTAAAATTATGTGTAAAACATAAAAGTAAAAGAGACTAAAAAATAGACGATCTGAAAAATCTATATGAAAAAGGGTTTTTTTATAAGCTCTAAATTTGAGCTTCTTAAAAAGCTGTATTTTTACTGCCAAAAAAATAATATCTATTAAAGAAGTGCTTTTTTATTTTACAGTCAAATACGCGTTTTTTGAAAAATGACTTTTGTGGTAAAAAAAGTACTTATTAACTTTTTAAAAGCCTATCTAAACAGTTGCTTATATTTTAGACATAAAGAATTTTTTAAATTAATTAAATCTATTTATAAATTAATATTTGCAAAATTGAGAGGGTCATCGTTTTGAAATGTCTTCGATGGTGAACTAAATTACAGCAACTTGCAGTGTGAACCAAAATCCAAGCGATGACTGAATGACAGCTACCATTATTAGTATTTAGTTATTTGCATGGAGAAGAAAATCCCATAAGCGTCCTTCGCGCGAGGTGCGAGGAATAGGATAGGAAGAAGACGTGGACAGAGTGGGGTGGACAGGACACCTATGTTTGTTAACATGTATGACGCCATTGTCTGCGTCACCTTAACAGAGCTACAATTGCTTATGTTATCACAACCGTCACTAAAACGACCTCACCCCCCGAAGAAAGAAAAATTCTTTACCAAAGTAAAAAAGAAAGTCGTCCTCTTTTTTCTCTCTTTACCTTGTGTTGCTTTGAAGCTTCGGAAGTTGCAGTCGTCCACCTTCATCCTCCCTATTTGGGCATATACCTTTCCCACGAACCTTCCTACACACAGTTTATCCAACCCACTCGTTTCAATCTCTCGTTTCCTTCCTCGTGTTTGGACTCATGTTTCCTCCGTAGTGAAGAATTGAACTTGTTTTGTTTTTTGTTTTTATGTTTTTAGAGGTTTTTGAAAAAGGGTTTTCTGCCCTTAGCACACACAGAGATTTCTAGTTACTATGTAGATCATAGTGTTTAATGATTGTTAAAGTATTCCCTTTTGGATTAGATAAAAGGATTTTATCAAGGTTTTGTTTGTATGGTTCAAAACCGTTTTCTGTGTCTTGTTGTCCTTCCCTGAGATTGTTTTCCAGTTAATCAATAAAGTTCATAAATTTAGCTTTATTGGTGTAGCTTATACGTAAGATATATCTTCTAGATGCTTATTGTGTGTTGGAAGGATTTTGGGTCAACAGTTTCGATCTGATAATGGCCAATTTATCGGAGCCATCATCATCTTTGAGTTTCACTTCGCCTTCTTATATATCAAATGGGTCTATGAGCCACAACTACCCCACACCCTTGGCCTTTGAGGCAGGGTCAACGTCTAGTCCTGAAGTTGTTAGTTTGACCAAGCTTAGCACCAATTTGGGGCAGCTTCTGAATGATTTTAGTCCTGACTATAGTGATGCTGATATCGTTGTTGAGGGTGTATCGGTTGGTGTTCACCGATGTATTCTAGCTGCCAGGAGCAAGTTTTTTCATGAATTGTTTAAAAGAGAGAAGGGTACTTCAGAGAAGGAAGGGAAGCCCACTTATTGTATGACCCAGCTAATTCCTTATACGAAGGTTGGATATGAAGCTTTCTTGATTTTCTTGAGCTATTTGTACACTGGGCAACTCAAACCATACCCGGTGGAGGTGTCAACTTGTGTTGACAATGTGTGCGCTCATGATGCTTGTCGACCTGCTATCAACTTTTCTGTAGAACTGATGTATGCTTCATCCATATTCCAAGTACCAGAGCTCGTTTCAGTATTCCAGGTAAGTTTGATGTTTTTATTGTTGAAACTCTGCACTAAGTGTAAAGTCTGCTAGTGGCTTGTACAATTTAACACCGTATTCTTCATCTGCAAATGGTTTAGTTTCAATTTTTCAAACAAAGCTAGCATTTAATTTTGGACTAATGATTTCATGATATTGAAGCTGGGGTTATCTGACTTATAGCTTTGATTGTTGGAATTTTTCATCTGAATCCTTCTTTTGCGGTGGGATACTGGATGCAGTAATTAGACAATATCATGGACACTTTAATGACAAATTCCTAACCTATGCTAATTGCTCTACTGTGATAAACGGCTTACGACTTAGGAGCAGCTTCTTTTGGTATTACAATGTCGCATTCTATTTTTGTCAAGGCTTGTGTCTAATAGTTGATTAAAGACTTATTTTTTCTGTTGTTGTTGGTTGAATAGACAAGATAAAATGAATTTGAACCCCTGTATTCTTCTCTGAAACACACAAGTTTGATAAGAAAGAAGAGACTTGTAGCAATTTGACATATGCATGCATATGCAGAGACGCCTAGTCAACTTTGTTGAGAAGGCTCAAGTGGAAGATGTTATTCCAATACTTCTGGTTTCCTTCCATTGTGAAGCAAATCAACTTCTTGATCAATGTGTTGATAGAATAGCTCGGTCAAATCTTGACAGCATCTCTATAGAGAAAGAGCTTCCCTGTGAAGTTGCAGAGAGCATTGAACTGTTGAGAAAGAAGTCTCTGTCTGATGGTGAACAGGATACCACTTTGGATCCCTTGCGTGAAAAGAGGATCAAGAGAATATTGAAGGCATTGGACTCTGATGACGTTGAACTCGTCAAACTTCTCCTAACTGAGTCTGAAATAACCTTAGATGATGCTAGTGCTCTCCATTATGCTGCAGCATACTGTGACCACAAGGTTGTCACTGAGGTACTTAGTCTTGATCTTGCTAATCTCAGACTTCCAAATGCACGAGGTTACACAGTTCTCCACATTGCTGCAATGCGAAAACAGCCAGAAATTATAGTGTCATTACTGGAGAAAGGAGCTTCTGCGTCAGACTTAACATTCGATGGACAAAGTGCTGTTAACATTTGCCGGCGGTTGACGAGGCCGAAAGATTATAATGCCAAGGTAGAGCGGGGGCAGGAATCAAATAAAGACCGTATGTGCATTAATGTTTTGGAGACCGAAATGCGCAGGAACCCTATGGCTGGGGATAATTCTGACACTTTCAAGGCAATGAGTGATGATCTGTATATGAAGCTTCTGTACCTTGAGAACAGAGGTATGACATTAATTCTTCTGCAATATGATTATCAGTTTCTCTAATAAAAGCAATTGTAGCCTTTATTTTTTAGCCTTTTATGTTGGACTTCGTGTCCAAATCTGAAATATGTTTCTTTTAGTGTTGAAACCTTTCCAATTAATCTGGGTGATCATGGTCCAATTAGTGAATTCCTTGTTTGGCATTGTGAGAATTGAACATGATTTGCTCACATTAAAGATTTGGTATGTTTTTCTTTAATTTTTTTTCTCTAATAGAGTAAATGTTGCTCATATAACTCAAGCCGTGGGATGAAACATTAGGAAAAGGCACTTTCATTGCTAACTCTAAAGAATATGGTTGATTAAAGAAATTGCTTCTCATTCTTTGTCATATTCATAAATTAAGGTTAGAGTTCTCAATTTCAGTCCGATAGAAGCTATGGTATTTAAATATAATGTAGCATACAGGTTAATTGATGTCCCAATTAACTGATGTCCCAACTACAAGCGTAAACTAAAAGAAAAAATGATATCAAGGGAAGATATTACAGCTAAAGTGAAATCTTTAAAAGAAGCAGAGAGTAATCAAAGACACCTTTTATGTCTGAACCAGCTTCAGGAATGGGTACTGGCTTTGATATTCTAGCTTTTATGTTTAAAGGTGGTAACTATGAAGTGGTGGTGACAAATATAGCAGTTTTAGATGGGCATAATTTGATCCATTATTGAATCTATCAATCACTATTAAATTTATAACAGATCGATGGATCACTCTGTTTTAATTGTAAATTTAGTTTACTTTTCTTGTTGGACTATGCTTTTTCAGTTAATAATCTGTTCTGACTTTTTATTCCTGTTCCTGGATGAGACATATTACATTTTTCTTTAAATTCTGCTAATCTATCCTGAAGGTTGTTCTTTAGTAGGGTTGGTGAAACTTGAGTTGGTGATTTACTTTCAGACAGTTTATTGTCTGAATAGCTTCAGCTGCTTACCCTTGACTGAAACAATTAATCCGTAATGGTTAGAGCATGCCTATGCTTAATGTTTTGAGTTCTAATAACTCTGGTAAATAACAGTGGCATTTGCACGATTACTGTTCCCTGCGGAAGCCAAGTTAGCAATGGGCAATGCACATGCTGAGACAACATCTGAGTTTGCCGGAATTGCCGCAGCAAGAGGTTCTAGTGGAAACTTGAGAGAAGTTGACTTAAATGAGACCCCTGTGGGGCAGAAAAAAAGGCTCCAAACTAGGATGGAAGCACTTATGAAGACAGGTATTTACAGCTTTATGTTGTTCTTGCAATTCAAAGAGAGAGCTTAGTGTTGTTTCCAAATATGTCTACATTCTGCAAACGGAATGTTCTTATTTCAAGAAATTGTGTTGTTGTTTCACAATTAGGTGTATTCATTATCAAATTATTGGTTTATCTAGAAAAAGGAAGGTAGTGGAGATGCCGAATTGTTCTGAAACCAAATGGAGTTGGTGGAAGTGAAAATGATGATTTTGCTTTGGAATTAGAATGTTCAACTTTTGATACTTGGCAGCTACTGAAGTCCCGTCTGATTGCTTGCACCAGAATTAATCATAATGCAAATCTTGGATGATTTTGGTGAATAAAAATATAATCTTTGTTAGAGCTATTATCATTTGAACTCGTGTTTTCTGTGATATCAGTGGACACGGGTCGACGATTTTTCCCCAACTGCTCGGATGTGATAGATAAATTGATGGATGATGACCTTCTGGATCTGTTAGACCTTGAAAGAGGCACCCCAGATGAGCAAGGAGGCATCAGGAGGACGCGGTACATGGAGCTCAAAGAAGACATTCACAAGGCTTTTGATAAGGACAAGGCCGAAAAGAATTATGTTTTGTCTTCCTCCTCATCGACTACATGTCCTAAAGGTCCTCTTAGTAAAAGGGTTAGAAAAGTATGAGTGCATGAAACATGCAAGTCTGTAAAAACTTTGTTTAGTATATGTATACCTTTTGGTGACAGTTTCTGCTGGAATGAATGTGTCCAAGTTTTGACTTTACTACTTCACTGTTAGCTGCAGAATAACTTGTAGCCATTGGCAACTGCTTACTAAAAGCCTTTACCAAAAACAGAGCTTTTCATTCCAAGTCTTATGGGAATGATGGTCTTTTGGGACCCAAACTGGAACTGATTTTTGTGCAATTGTAACTCCATGTTTGTTCTTGTTTATGTCTCTCTTCTAGTTGGTTTTCTTTTCCAACTAAAGATTCAATTAAGATGTCATGAGGGGATGCTAAGCTTGTATGACATAAACATGAATGCTAAATAAACATGAATGATATGTTTCTTTTCTTCTGAGGGGTCCTTTAGTTCTTAATATTATATGTAAGCCGAGGCTCCTTAAGGACGCAGATACAAATGATTTTGCAACCTATTTACTGTGTTAATTTGATTTTAATGTATTAACTATAAATAATCTTCAAAGAATATAATTGATCCTAAAGTACTTTACACCACTTTTAAAAGAAATCATAACGGCATAGTGATTGATTATGTAAACTCGATTGAACAGGCTAAGGAATTAGTCGGAAGAGCCTTACGGTGACCAAGTTTACCGGGTTACAACTTGCATGGAGTCTTGGATATCGGAGAGTGGAATTAAATGTGGACTCCTTGATAATTATCAACATATTATTATTCTCGGATGATTAGCAAATTCAGTATAACTCTCTACTACTGAGTATTCATAACTTAATAGCCAGATAATGGATTGTGAAAGTTAGACATGTATACTGTGAGGCTAATAGAACTGTGAATTGGCTAGTTAACTACGCTAGATCTCTAGAACTTGGCATCCATCTGTTACAAAATTCACCTGTGGGTTGTCTGTCTATCCTGCTTGAGGATATTTTGGGGGTGTCTCTTCCCCGACTAGTATATAAAGGTTTCTGTGTATATCCTTTTCTGAATTAAAAAAAAGAAATCATAACGGCATAGAGGATTTCTTCTAAGAGAAACCGAACAAGAAGACATTGGTTGATTGATTGATAATAGAAGGGTTGGAAAATGCGTTTTTCCTTGTTATTTGGACATGTCAACTTGCTTTTGGCTCAGACACTGGACAGTGAATATCATCTTTAGCAGTTGGCAGACAAACTAAACAAGTCAAAAGTACGCACTTATCAGTCTTCTGTCCCAAATATCCACTTCCCCCAGTTACATTTAATAAATTGGAGGGCTGAAAACAAAAGGAACAGACAAGAAGATCTGTTCTCCTTATCAGCTAGTATCCTAAATTAGTTTAATGATTAAAGACCTCAATCTGAACCTTAGAGGTAACTGAGTTAGAAAGGTTCTTCTAGTTTAAGTGAGGTCGCGATTTTAAACTGTCCTTATATATGTAGCTGTTTAAAATTTAGGGCTAGAGCTTTGCCTCCCACAAAGGATCTACCCGACTCGAGCGGAGATTAGTCTGGATGTGAATAGCTTAAAAATGTCTTCCCATAGTTAGAATCCTCTTAAAATATCTCGTGGGCAACCAACTAAAAAAAAAAGGGCCTCAATCTGGTCTTTCAGTCAAAAATTTTAAACAGTTTATTTGACTTATTTTAATAATTTTTATTATTAATAAATTATTAAAGGTCATTAATTTTTATTTAACAAAAATAATGATCTAATACTTTAGACCTCTTGTTTTGTCATCAATCAGGGGCTAAAATATTGTTTAAGATAATTAATAAATCGTAAAAAGTAAAAAAAATAAGTGACCTATATAAAAAGAAATTTTTTTATACAAAGTGAGGATAAAAGACAAACTTTTATATAATTTTTAAAAAATCTCTTAAATCTTTAAAATTCTCAAAATTGTTAATATAAATACAAAAATTAACTAATTAATTATTATTTATATAATAATTCAATTCAACTCTTAAACTCAAATCAAACTAATTAAACTTAACTCAAATTAATAATTATTAAATTAAATTAAATTAAGATAAATATTATATTAAGTCACGTTTACTAATAAAACTTTTTTGAAAAACTAAAAATAGAAAAAGAATTTATTTCTTAAATTGCAGAGAATATCTGTATCTTTTACAATATAAGCCAACTACTCCTATACCAGGACAACATACCTAGATAAAATGTTATGCTTCAAACTTATATGGATGAGTTTACACAAGAAGGTGAAGTGTCACAGTATTTCATGAGAAGCCACTGCAATTTCACTGAAAAAAGAACCGTTCCATGTACAAAGATTGATTGAGTTTTACATAAACACTGATAAACCAGATATTTAACTATCACAAAGAACTCTTTGAGAAGACACACGCGGATAGAATTATATTCATGTTCAAGAGCAGCAAGATGCCGACACTGTCCTTTCTGCCGGTCTATCCATAAGAACCATGCCTGATGGATTCTGTGCCGGCTGCGCACTAGGCAGCCTTTTTGCTGCAATCCAAGATGAAGGCAAAAAGATATTGTCAGTCCAGAAAGGAAAAAAAAAAACTGGTTATTGCAGAATTCATATCACATGATTATATTTCATCTCTGTCATACCTATTTCGTAGAAAATGTCATTCACATTGGTTGCAGTTTTTGCTGAGGTTTCCATAAAGAAAAGGCCATTCTCCTGAGCATATACTTGAGCTTCCTGCAAGAATTAACAAACAAAAAAATAAGTACAAACCTTCTGCAGATGTTGCTCGCATACTGCTAGCTGGGGCATGTGGCTCCCATCTATTGGCATGAAGTGATAAGAGAAAAGGCAGTCATATTTGAAGATGTAAAGCCATAAGCACGATTCAACTCCTTAACCCATTCTTGCAAAGTATAGCCAACTTTACTTTATCTAGAACTTCACTATCCAAAACTCTCTTGGAGTGTTCGATTCATCTCTTATCTTCACTAATTCTCCTAACTACTGAGGTGAATCCATGCTGTTTCCCAGAAATTGTATCACATAATATATGATACCCTTAGGATCAGTAAATACACTTACTTCATCTCATAGATATCATTTCTCAGCTAGTAAATCTTTCAAGAGTATGACCAATACCACATACAGGAAACATGATACTTTGTCCACACAGCATTAAAACAGAGACAACCGTCTACCACAATAGACAATCGTCTACCACAACAGACAATTGAGGAGAAAAAGAACTTCTTATTTGATATGCTACTATATCTGCCACAATACAAGGATTTTATTTCACTCGTAAGTAGCATGATGACAAGGTACTTGCCTCAGCTGTTACTTTTCTTGCGTCCAACAAGTCAGCTTTATTCCCAGCAAGTGCCATAACCATATTTGAATTGCCTTGTTGGATAAGAGAAAGAGAAGTTAATAACACTTGCTATTATTATAACATAGACATCAGAGAAATGTGAGTGAAATAAATTGAACAGCCTAGATTTTACTCCGAAAAAGGATTTGTCAAGATGCACGTGGATGCAAAAGTTCCAGAAGAAGACCATTTACAACTACCAACAACAGAAATTTCATCCAAGCCTAAGTCACCAGTAACAAATTTATAGTTTCAGAAGTACCTTGCGCCTGGAGTTCTTGTACCCATTTTTTTGCTCGCTCAAATGATGCCTATAGAAAATAAAGGTTGACTGTCAGTATGTACAAAACGGAGAAACAAAGATGCTATCTCAGTAAAACCCAAACCAAATCCTGCGGGGTATTGCAATGTAACATTCTAAAATAGTGCAAGATCACACTTAGATAACAAGCTTTTATTAGTCATCCAATACACATTACACTGTTTTCTTGCAGAAGGTTAGCTTTGGAACGGAACAGCTGGGAATTTTAATTTGTGTATCATGCCATATATTTGCCGTAGTTTCATTTGAGGCCCAAAGTTGGAATAAATACGCATAGCAAAGACAAGGAAATGCAGATGTTACCTCTTGACTAAGCTTCTTAATACCTAAAATGCAAAGTGACAGCCTTGTTGCATATTTTCAACAACAAATAATTCCAAATATATTAACCAAATGGATGTAAAATTCATGGAGGCACAATAATTCAACAAGTGAGTTAACATAATTCGAAGTTCATTAGCTTTGATACACCAATCCATATATGGTCACAAACAAGAGTCATGAAATAAAGATGCATCACCATCTGTCGTTTCTTTCAAGAGAAATTTATGAAGGAAGTCTTATACATGAACTCCAAAGGTGTCAAAAGAAAGCATCCTCATCAAGTCATTTCACAGACAACTTTGCATATCAAACTCATTCATAAGAAATATGTAACCGAAGTTATTAAAAAAAGACAAAGTTGACCTTTCAGTCACTTGCCTGATTAGATATGTCATATACAATAATTGCTGCAGCAGCTCCCCTATAGTACATTGGAGCCAAGCTGTGGTATCTCTCCTGGCCTGCTGTGTCCCAAATCTCAAATTTAACAGTGGCGTCATTGACAGCCAATGTTTGTGAGAAAAATGCAGCACCAATGGTTGATTCCTACATTGTACAGGATTTTTCAAGCTTCTAATTGCAGAACAGAGCATGTAAACATAAACAGACTCATACATGCATGAGTACGTAGATAACAGGGCATGCACACTGTAACACAAGCAAGTGGGTGTGTGCACACATGCATGCACCTACAGATTTACATATCTCTTAACAATGGTACAATCCATTTAAGTCCATGATTGCAAACCTGAAATTCAACAAACTGGCCTTTGACAAAACGCAAGACAAGACTGGACTTCCCAGCACCAACATCTCCAAGAAGCACCTGAAACGTAAAAATGAAAAAGTAACCAAAAAGCAATATAATAAATGAAGGAAGATGTCCTAAAACAATGACCAAAACAGTTTTCAAATTGTTTAAAGAATGAGCTGCATACTTTTTTTTGATTTAAAAAAAAAGAGCTGCATACTTCCATCAATTTACGATAGGTAAAATTGAAATCAGATGGGATTCATCAAAAGTGAGATTTTTTCAGACAAAAAAGACCCATGAACTACTTGGAAACAGAAATAGGGTAGTAGCCACTTGAACTGGGAGGGCCAGCAAAGAGAAGAGTTCACATGCTTGTGTGACCTCTACTAAAGGATTTAGTTTTGACAATAATGATTGGTCCACAATCACGCTTTTCCCTGAAAGTTCACATGCTGTTTAATGTCAATGGAAGCATAGAATAGTACATAAGCATCTAATAGACAAGTAAAATTAGGGAGAGCTTGCTGGTCTAAAAATTAAAAGCATGATTTCCTTGCAATGGAACTATGTTTTTTGCCAAAAGAACGTCCAGAAAATCACGGAGAAAGATGGTAGGATCAATGACAGGCATGTGCAGCTAAACAGTATGATTTTAAATTCTGATCAGAGCCATTTTTATTAACAAAGCAAGAATTATAAGCCTATTGATGCTGCTGCCAGCAATCCGACGACACCATTATTGTGATGGAGCTTAATTTGGCAAGAGTAACCAAGTTCAAGCTTAGTCATGGAGGATTGAGATTGTGATAATTCAGTGAATCATAGGATACTTCCAAGATGAGGGAATTATCAATGAATACCGTTGGTGGGAAAATTACATTAATTTCATAAAAATTGGCAGGTGAAAACCATTTGATAGGGCATAAGACAGGATAATAATCGCGCATGACATCCTGCGAACCACAAGAGTACAACAGTGGTCGAAAGATTCTATCTGAATCAACAGAAAATCACGAATTAGGTTAGTTTTGAGTACAGCTGGGCATCAAAGCCATCAACTCAACGGGGAATTTTCAAGGCCACTATAACAAGTGTTATAACAGTTCATTATTTTGTTATTGATAAATTAGATATTAAAAAGAAGATCCTTGAAAACTTTCACAAACTCACGCCAGAAATTGCATTCAAAACATCTATACTAAGAAGATACCTATTGAGTATTGGCTTAAGAAGCTAAACGTGAACGCCCAGAAAATAAATGTTAAGATTTGAAACAGACCCATAGAACATAATTGTCAGGAAGTAGCGTAGAAGAAAAACAGCAAATTACGGATCAAAACCAAATCAAATTCAGATCAGAAACGGTCAAAACATGATCAAAATTAAGCTCAAATCCCCACCTAAAACAGAAAAAAAAACCCAAAATTGAAGCGAACCCACATCAGAGACACGTATAGGAATGATAAAAAAGACAAGAAAACTGACCAATTTTGCATTGATGCTCTTGTTTCCGGTGGTGGCCATGGATGTTGTTGTTATGGGATTTGTGATGAGGAAAAATATAAAAGCTTTTCACAACAAGGTAAAGGGAAAATAAGAGGGCAAGGACAAAGATCGATCCTTTCGTGGAGCTTCCCCCAATCAAAGGACTCTCGTTCTTGCTGTTGTGCTTCTTGTATAAGAAAACTCTCTCTAAACCTCTCTTCCTTAAACAAAGAGAAACTTCTCTACGTTACTTTATCGTTGGCCTTGTGTAAGTACTTATTCAACAGCTTTTCTAGAAACTTTTGATTTTTGTATTGAACTAAAGGAAAAGGTCTTTGTGGACTATTTACCGTATGGGTTGGGGTTGAAATGTTGAATTGACCAGTTGAAAACATTCTACAGGGAATAATAAATAATAAATAATAAAATTTTAAATCAAATATTAATTTTATTAATATTTTGTATAACTAAATGATATTTAAAAAGATTATATAATATTTTTATTACATAATTTTCAATATCAAATAAGTGATAGTGTTTTAAATTTAAAATAATTAATATATTCATTATAATAAATTAAAAAATATATTGATAAGAAATAAAAATACTACTTAACTCTTTTGTATATGTCAAACATTATCTATTGTTTTGTTCAATAATTAAAAAACTTAACCGATTCAACTGTAATAGTTCTTGTTTAAAAAAATTAATTAATCCATTAATTAATCGATCAATTTTTTAATTAATAAGTTTTTATACACTAAAATAAATCAATTAATTTTCATTTAACAATTTTTTAAATTAAACTTCGAATTCTTTGATAGGTAAAAGCAATATCTTTTAATTATTCAATCTTTAACCGATTTTATGTCTAATACAAGTTGAATTTTTTAATCCTTAAACTTCTTATCTTACCAGTTTAATTTTCGGTTCAGTTTTTAGATTATCGGTTTTTTCATGTCAATGTACTGGACCAATTGGGTTTACCAGAATTTGGATTTGTGTTTTCTTTCAAAGCCCCAAAGCTCACTTAGGAATGTTAATGGCTCAGTCCGACCTGACCACAGACTAAGGTGACTTGTGGCTCGAGCACGGACTAGGGTGGCTTGTAGCCTGACCCACCATATATTTTTTTAAAAGAAAACATAAAAAATGATATCGTTTTTGCTCGGCCCTATCCTGACCCGTGGTCCGGTCAACCAGAGTCAAAATCGGGTCGAGCTAAATTTGACATCCCTAATCTCAATCTACTTGAGTTGTACCCCATTAGGCCAACCGAATTACACCATATAACGTGCATTATGATACGTTTTTATTAGATTAGTAGGTTCTTTTCTCAACTAATCAAACAAGATAAAAATTATGATATTATACTGTAAAATGAATTTGAAATTACATTTTTAGTTTGAAATATCCCTTCTTTGGCAAACTCTACAATATATAGACCGCATTAAGAAAAGACACAAAGAAAAGGGAAAGAGGCAAAAAGTTGAAATGCCATAAGATAACAAGTGATTAAGATATGCTTATGGTGTCATAATAAATAGTAGGAGGAGGGTCAGTTTGGATTTAGAGCAGACCGGTTTATACAGGAAGCTAAAGCCAGAATGGAGTTAGCTAGATTGTTAATGGCATCCACTATACCACTAATCCCTTCCCTCTTGATCTCTATTTTGCACTCCTCAATCTCGAGTCTTCTCTCATGTAAGTGTCAGGAGATCTTTGTGCCTTTGTTCTTCTTTCTCTTCACAGGCTTGAATTGCTTCTGCAATAGTGGAAGCGCTTTTGGAGATTGCTGTGCGCACTTCATGTGATTGCTTGTATGACGACGACGACGATCTTTTGTTCTCCTACTCTTTGTCGGTGAGTCTTGAGTACTCAGTTTCATCAGATTTTGAACTTTCACACATCTTGAAAGTTTTGGAAACCAAACCAAGTTAGTGCTCGATCAGTAGGTACTTGCTTAAACAATTAGTTTAGTTTGGAAAGTCGTGTTTCAGTATTTATGTTAAAGAAAAGGTTTCTTGATACAAAGTGTACGAACAAAATTTCTCATATAAACCAATTCGTACCAAAACAATACTAGAAAGTTGAGGTTTCAGTTATCACTTTGGTTGTTCAATTTGAATTTGAAAAAAATCCGAAGGTTGTAATAGTTTCGTAAACTTTCAAAATTTTCCCCAATCGTTTTTAGCACAAACAAAAATCAGAAATATTAAATGTATCAAAATAAATTAACATCGAAATTTATTAACAATGTTCGGCACACCTTGCCTACGTCTACGTCTGCGGTCCTCACCCAACTTAATACTTTAACTAACGACAATAATTTTTACACAAGGCTTTACTGAGCCGACACCACTCAACCCTTGACACTATCTCTCATTCTTACAACTTGTGAAAGTATTTCACACTCAATAGTACGACCGCCTCGTACTAACTTCAACAAAGGATTTTCTCAAACAATGTTTAATGATAACGAAACAAAATAAACAACTCAAGTGTTTAAACAAAATTCAACATAAACGAAAATACTTGAGATAAAAAGCAAATTCCTTAAATATGTCACTTCATCAATGAAAGAACGGGAAGTTGTCAACCAAGAAATCTGTTATGAATATTCGATATAGTCACTGAAACATCCCACGCACAGCAGCTACAAAACGTCTCAAATCAACAAACGTTTTGTCACTGAAACGTTAACCCAATAGAGCTGCAACAACTACAACAATTGCTGAAGTTTTTTGCACCAAATCAACGACAAAGATATAAGCTACAAAGTCATTATAACTTCTAGAATTTTCACAGACCAACACCAAAAACGACAACCATAAAATTACCCAAGACAACCCTCAATTGTCATTTAAGGATGGAAGAATACCTAATTGCAAAAAATCACGCAATCAACTCACAATCAACTTCGTCTCTTACCACTAATCACCGTAGCCAATATGAGACGATCCCATCAAAGAACAAAGACGTGGGTTGCAAAGAAAGTGAAGAATGATAGATCCAATTTTAGGTAAAACAGTGAGAGGTCATCAAATAATAACTTCAAACAACAAAGCAAAAAAATGTAGTGAAAGAAAAACAATAAATTGTTCAAATTCAACAGTTAGTTGTTGCTGTTAAGGAAACTGTTCAGATAGAGGATAAGTCAGTTGTTTCAGAAGAAGAAACCAACCAGATAGTTGATGTTAGAGATAATGTAATGAAGAATAAGGTCAGGTTTGAATTTTTTCAAGAAGCACAAGGACTGTGTTTTTTACAGTTTTGAAGTATATGATGTTATTTCTTAAAAAAAAGATGATTTGAAGGAGTTAACACTTCTGAGTTTTTATTTATGGATTTTCTAAGGTTTGAGTGATTGGTGTGTGTCTTTTTTTTTCTTACTTATTGAATAGTTTATTTTATGTGAGAATGAGAGTCTGCTTGATGATTTAAGAATTCTATTTTTAGATTTTGATTTACGGAGTTACGTTGAGACAATGTTGATGCTTTGTTGGAGATTTATAAGAAATTTCAGATTTTATATGATCTGGATTTTTTTAAGTTCTATCTTAGTTTCCCTCTATATTGTAGAGTGTATGAATTTGAGGAATATACTTTCACATGATTTATGTGAGAAGGAGATCAATTAAGTTTGATTCTAATTCATTCAATGCATTTTCGGATTTTCAAGGGTACCTACTATGTGCAATGGCTGAGAATATGGAAGATGAAGTGGTTGTGGTGATCGCAAAGACGATACTATTGTTGGTATTGGAGTTGAAACTTGGTTTGCAAAACATAGGCCACCGTAGGAGGCCGAATACCACTGTTAGGCCTTTCAACCACATAGTTTATGGTGGCCGGAGAAGTTTTCGATCCACCAACTACCATATTTTGATCTCCTGTCCTTTCCATAACCTCCACCAACACCTCATATATCTGATGCAGCATATTACTTAGCAAGTTTCGATCTTTCTTCTCGTTCTTTTCAAGCTTCCAGCAAGACCCTTCATTTCCTCCTCCTCTCTCAAATTGATAAGAGGAAGATATATGTAAGATGACGATAGAATAGAATGGACATAATAAATTCCTTCCATTAACGTGAGTGTCTAATTTATACACATACAACGGTCACTAACTACACTATCTATGGCATAATTCTAGCTAATTACATGGAAAAGTAATAATCTAAAATAGGTGAAGATAATTACAATACATCAATGTAAATCCTTTCTTAATACTCCCCCTCAAGTTGGAGAGTGTAAATTTTGAACTCCCAACTTGCCTCTTAAGTACACGAATGGCTCCTTCCCCAGTGCTTTTGTGAAGACGTCCGCCAGTTGTAACTTCGTCGGAACATAACTAGGCTTGACTTGTCCAGCTTGTAATTTCTCTTGAACTATGTGGCAGTCTATCTCTTTATGCTTCGTATGTTCGTGAAAGACGGGATTCGCAGCAATATGTAGTGCTGCTTGGTTGTCACAGAATAATGCAGCCGGCTCATCTAGACTCACCTTCAGGTCTCGCAATATGTATCTCAGCCAAGTTAACTCCAAGCAAGTGTTAGCCATTGCTCGGTATTCGGCTTCTGCTAATGATCTTAAAACGTTAGTCTGCTTTTTGGATTTCCACGAGATAAGGGATGATCTAAGGAAAATACAGTACCCTAATACTAATCGTCGGGTAAAGCGACATCCGCCCCAATCGGAGTTGCAATACGCCTTTAGCTTCAACTCGTTTCCAGAGGCCATTAACAGCCTTTGTCCCGGAGTGGATTTGATGTAGCGGAGAATGCGTAATGCTGCATTCCAATGAGGCTTTCGTGGCATGTGCATAAATTGACTGAGTGTACCTACAGAGTACACAATATCCGGCCGGGTTATTGTCAAATAAATTAATCGACCCACAAGCCGCCTGTACTTCATTGGGTCGTGTAGAATATCGCCGTCTTCAGGTGCCAATTTTAAATTTTGCTCCATTGGAAAAAATTCTGGTTTAGCACCTGTCAAACCTGCATCTTCCAAAATATCTAATGCATATTTCCTTTGCGACATAAAAATTCCCTGTTTAGACCGAGAGAACTCTATGCCCAAGAAATGTTTTAAATCACCCAAATCTTTAATATGGAACCTCTTTAGAAGACACTCTTTGAGTTTTTGAATCTCTTGAAGATCATTTCCTGTCAACAAGATATCATCGACGTAAATGAGAGCGACTGTAATGGAGGTACCTGTTGATTTGGTGAATAAAGAGTAATCTGCCTTAGACTGTGTGAAACTGGCAGCTTGAATGGCACATGTGAAGGTAGAAAACCAATTTCTCGATGCCTGTTTGAGACCATAAAGTGATTTGTTGAGCTGACATACCAAATGCTCCCCCTGGCGGCGAAGGCCTGGTGGCGGAGTCATGTAGACTGTTTCGTGCAAATCGCCATGTAAGAAAGCGTTTTGCACGTCCAGTTGGTGTGTGAACCATTGACGAGAAGCAGCAACGGCAAGCAGGCATCGTAATGTGGTGAGCTTCACTGTGGGAGAAAAAGTTTGTTGATAATCGATCCCCTCCACTTGAGTGTAGCCTTGGGCTACAAGGCGCACTTTGTAGCGCTCAATCGACCCATCGGACCGGTATTTGATCTTGTACACCCACCTACATCCAATGGGTTTATGACCTGGGGGTAAAGTAACCAAATCCCAAGTGTGATTTTTAGCTAGCGCTGCAAGTTCATTGTCCATTGCCTTTTGCCATTGAGGGTCAAGGATAGCTTGGTCATAGGTACGAGTTTCGACCTATGTGGTTAGTTGAGCTAGAAAACCACGGTGAGTTGATGAAAAACGAGAGGGGGACATATAATGAGCAAGAGGGTACCTTGTGCTGCAGGCAGAACTTGAGCTGGGGGATGAACAACCGGAGGAGGGAGGCAGAAAGTAGGAATCAAGCCAAGCAGGAGGTTGTTTGTCTCGGAGGGAACGTCGTGGTGGAGGAAGGTCGGGATGGTTGACGTGTTGGACCCCGAAACTTTTTCTTGAAAAGAATGAATATTTTGTATATGTATTGTGTAAATTGTGGTGATTGAATTGTGTTTGAGATAAATTG
>JANKOE010000003.1:55745083-55761543 GCA_026284465.1 Erythroxylum citrifolium
ATTAATTTTATTATACGAAATTAATTATCTTTTATTATTATTATTAATTTTATTATACAAAATTAATTATCTTATTATTATTAATAACAACAACAACATTATTGATATTAATACAGAAACCTAGGTTACAAACCAAACATCATTTTTTATACCCATTCCTATTCCATCCCATTCTCATTCCCTTCTACTATTATACCTATACCCATTCCCAAACCCGTGCTCAAACCAAACGCCCCCTAAGTCTCTTTCTTAAATTACCAGCCCTTTGGTGGAAAATGAGGTTGTGTGCCCATTTTCTATAAATAGCTCTAGTCTCTTGTATCTGTGAGCTTACCTTCTTTTCTGTAATACGTAGTTCGAGCAATCTAGTTTTAATTAATAAATCTAGGCCTATCATCTTCTCGTGGTAAGACTCTTTTATTATCTTTCTCTTAATATCTGCACATACTATTTCATCAAGGATGGTTTTAGTACCATGTATAGGAGTACATCCGGCACTGACTCAAGGTTAGTAAGCCACAGGGCCTGTAGTTGTAGACAATAAAGAGCCTCACATTAGTGGTGAATGTTCGACAACTGTTAAGTCTATCATTTTCCTCGTGGAAGACTTTAAGGTTAAAAAAGTACTAGCTTAAGTTAAGGGCGACCTGGATTATATGAGGATAGACTATAACATCTTTGTGTTTGTAAGGATAAAAAAGCCACATGCCCACGAGAGAGCATATTCTTGCAAGCCTAACTAGAAAATTGTTTATCATGAAAGATTCAGGTGTGGTTCAAGTTGTTTAGAGAGATAAATATGGCGTTAGGTCAACTACATCCTTACTTCTTGATGTTTGATATTATGCTTCTTAGTGCTCTATTATTTAGGAAACATAGAGTCAAGTGTATACTTATTTAGATTCATGCATTAAAATTGAGTCTTATAGGGAGGTTTTTGAGGTTAATTACTCTAATTCATCAACTGGTTGTAGGTTAATTGCAATCGATGTAAGTGTGCAGAATATGCTCATTCTTTAGGCATCTTATAGATATGTTCCCTATATTGCAACAAGACTCTATGCATGAAGCTAATGCTATAAGGGGATTTCTTGGTCAATCTCAATAGAAATATGACGCTTTGATCAAATCATTATAATCCAAGATGGAGATATCATTGAACTTTAGTTATGGAAATCAAGGAGGACAACAAAGATACCAATCTCAAAATGTCAATAGACAACCTCAAGTACCTATAAATACTCAATCTCAACTCTCAAATTCACGTAAGTCTTTGGATGAAATTGTTAAGTTTGTTATTACTAATACTCAACAATTTCAATAGAAAACAAGAGTACGCCTTCAAAATTTAGGAAATCATATAACTTAATTATTCAACTCTATTAGTCAATTAGAAGCGCAAGCATAAAAAAAATCACCTTCACTAATGATAGTGAATTCTAAGGAGAATGTGAGTGCAATAATGTTAAGAAGTGAGAAGGAAATTCAATCTGGCTCTTCTTTACCATTAGAGGTAGCAAAGCATGACGAAAAAGAGAAGAAAGATGAATCTCTAGCTCATCATTCAACAAAGGTAAAAGATGATTTGTCTTTACCTATGCAATCTAATACACATGTACCTCCTTTTCCTTGCAAGTTGGCTAGAAGAGAATCATAAAAGAAAGATATTGGAGACATTTAGAAAGGTGAAAATAAATGTAGCACTTTTAAAAGCCATTAAGAAAATTCCAAAATATGCAAAGTTATTGAAAGAACTATGCAGAAATAAAAGGAAGTTGAAGGATAATAAAAGAACAATTTTAGGTAAGAATATATCAGTCGTGATAAAATGAAAATTACCAAAAAATTGCAAAGATGCAAGTATGTTTATACTTCCTTGCGTCATTGATGATAAGAAATTAAGCATTTCATGCTAGACTTAGGTGCATTTATCAATGTCATTCCATACTTAATTAATCAAACTTGAAATCTAAATTCTTTGTAAGAAAATAATGTGATTATTCAACTAGTTGATCATTCCTATGTGCACCCTATTGGTATTATAGAGGATGTTTTAGTTCAAGTTAGTAGTTTGACATTTTCATCGAACTTTTACGTCTTGAAATTGATGGAGATAGTGTATAACATTCAACTTCATTTTATGAAGATGGCTAAAACAAAAGTAATGTGGATGAGGGTACTCTTTCATTAAGTTTGATAGAGAGATAGTAAAATTTAATATTTTTGAAGCAATGAAGTTTTTCTAATAGTTTTCACTCTGTTTATCATATGAATATTATAGATTCAATTATGCATGATATGTTTAAAGAAGAAAGTGTTAGTAATGATTATGAGTTTAATGCTAAACTAAAAGTGAATAAGCGTGTTGGTGAAATTTGTGAAGTTATAAAATCATTATATGTGATGCTAATAAATTCGAAAACTTTAAATACTGAAATTACTATAACTTTTAAAAAATGTTACCTTTTTTATAGGTTTCGAAGATAAAATTAAAAGCTTTACCTAATTAACTAAAGTATCTCTATTTAGATGAAGTAGAGTCATTACATGCGATCATCTCAAAAATGCTATCTAAAGAGCAAGAAGAAAGGCTAATGGAAATTCTAAAAAAAGTACAAAACCATAGTTGGTTGGGTATTAGCTAACATAAAAGGCATAAGTCCAAAAATTTGTATTCATATAAGATTCTCTTGAAAGAAAATGCTAAGCTAATAATGGAACCATAAAGGAGGACCAATCTAATAATGAAAAATGTATTAATGAAAGAAATTTTAAACATTTTGGATACATGTATAATCTATCCAATCTCGGATAGCGAGTGGTTGAGCCTAGTTTATACTATGCCAAAACAATTGATGTGACAATGATACAAAATTAGAATGACAATTTGGTACCAATGAGAGTACAAAATGGGTGGAGAATGTGCATAGACTTTAGGAAACTTAATTTGTCCACTAGAAAGATCATTTATCATTACTCTTTGTAGATCAAATGTTAGAAAAACTTACTAGTAAATCATGTTTTTGCTTTTTGGATGGTTTTCATATTACTATCAAATAGCAATTGCTTAGGAAGATCAAGAAAAAACTACCGTTAAATGCCCTTTCAAAATGTATGCTTTTAGGAAAATGCACTTCGATCTTTATAATGTTCCAAGTACACTTCAAATGTGCATGATGAGTATATTCTTTAAGTATATTGAGAATTGCGTCGAAGTATTCATAGATGATTAACTGTTTACGGAGATTCATTTGATAATTACTTAAATAATTTATCCAAAGTTCTTAAAATATGCATTGGGATAAATTGGGTGTTGAATCAAGAAAATTATCATTTTATGGTTGATCAAGGCATCATTTTGGGACACGTGATTTCATCTAGGGGCATAAAAATTGATAAGGAAAAATTGGACTTAAATGTAAACTTATCTTACCCTACAAATGTTAAGGGAGTTCGATCTTTTCTTAGATATATAGGATTTTATCACAAGTTTATTAAAAAAATTTCCAAGGTTACTATACCATTGTCAAAGTTGCTATAAAAAGATGTTCCACTTGGATTTGGGAAAGAACATTAAGAAGTTTTTGATAAGCTCAAAGCATTATAGACAAGTACACTAATTATTTAGCTACCAAGATCATATATAATTCTAACAATTATATAGCGGGAGCTATTTAGGCTAAAGAATTAGGAAAGAAAGTCGTATCATCTATTATGCTTAAAAAACATTGGATGTTATACAGTGTAATTATTCTACGACTGAAACGAGCTTTTAGCAATTATTTTTGCTTTAGATCTTATTTTCTTGACTTTAAAATTATTGTATATTCCGACCATGCAATAACAAAATACCTTTTGGTAAAAAAGGAGTCCAAACTGAGTCGATAGGATAAATTTTACGGCAAAAGTAATAATCAAACACCATAGACAAGGGACGGCCAAAACACAAACTATATAGCCCAAATCACCCAGCCACGTATCTTATCAACCAAGAGACAAATCACAGATTGCCTTGTGCACCAAAAATCACATAATCCTCCACTGAAAATTCAACAACACACACAATAATATGTGTTCACCATTCGCTGCTGAAAATCATCAAAGTAACCTCTAAAATTTCAGCTATCAAAAGTCACACGAGACCTGTATTTTTCATACTACAAAACGACAACACTTCAGCCCATATCTTACGTTAATCACACAAAAAATCCAGCTGCAATTATCAAGTCATATCTTTAAAAATATGCTACCATGCATAGATTTTTTTTTTTGAAAATTTAAATTTGTATTAAAAGAATTTAACTGATACATGGTCTGCCAATCCTTGGTAACAATACCATACACAATGAAAATCTATCAGCCACTTTAAACTCAACAAAACGACAAAGCATAAGAGCTTAAAGAAACAATCAAAACGGCTACGTATTAGTAAACGGGTATGAATTCCAATTAGGGCATAATGAAATGTTACTTTCACAACTCACCCAAAAGCTTCTCGATTAGGGACGACAGGGGGACGAGCGTCATACAACAGTTTAAGTTATTGTCGTAAAATGGTCACTTAATATGGTATCAGAGTCTTTGTGACCAAGTGGTCCTGAGTTCAAATCCTACCACCTACCTATTATTCAGCATAAGGTAGAATGAGTTTGTGCAAGTTTCAAGTCTAAAGGACTTTCACTTGAGTGGGTGTGTTAGTGAATATATAAAACCAATTAAGTTGGCCTCACACAACAGTTTAAGTTATTGTGATAAAATGATCACTTAATAGAGCGCCGGGGCGATGTTGCTGGCTCTCTCGCGAGCTCCTTCTTCTACCACATATTGAGAATAGTTCCAATGCTACATAGATAGTTACTATCTCAAAGTAGGATATTTATTGAATCTCTCTTAGTATCATGTTTTCCAACATGTCATTGACCTTGAGACTTATAAGTTGGCCTGGAAAGCATTCATGTCCACTGCCATCCTTTATTTCAAATTTGTCTTACCTCATGACAACCATTATTACCAAGAGTTATGGATCTAACCAAAGATTTCAACGGTGAAGACATCCCTTACATGTGAACTTCGATTCACATTCCATACACGGCCTGTTGCTTTACTCCACTATTTTTGTTTTTTGTTTTTTTAAAACTTTGCCTCTAAGAATACTTGAAAGGGAATTCGTAAGTGCTTGTAATTATTGAAATCTTGACGGCCAAGTCTCTCAAATTCTTTAGGATTTTCAAGTTTTAAGTTTTCTAATAATCATTATAATCAAGTACAAGAATTATTAGATATTTTAATTTTTAATTTTGTAAATGATTGTTTGAATTAACTTTATTGTTTAATTTAAATTACTTAGCTTATTAAATAGTTTATATAAAATATGAAATTTACAAATTATTTTATTTACATTTATTTTAATGGCAACCTTTCTGCAGCCATTGATGGATTGATAAAGGTTACACATAAGTCTCCATGTATGTAATCAATTGTTTTGCAGAATTGTTGGGTTTACATAACTCACTTACATCACACATTCAGTACTTGTTTAACAAATAATACACTTTTGGATAATGGTTCTGCTTGATTTTGATGGGGCTGGACGCCGTTGTTTGGATCCATAATTCTAACTGGTCTTGGCGAAAGAATACCTGCAAAACAACACAAGGCACGCCAGGGGTTGATTACCGGCAGGTCTCTCCGACGCTCAAGTTAGTCTTTTGGTAGGAGTTTTTGGTCGCTAAAAACAGAGAAAAGCAGGATTGTAATGTCGTACCTGTATCATGGCAAAGTAGTACCTTATATATGAAATACCTGCTAGGTTTAGGTCTTTACGTTTGTATGGGAGACCACCACCTACAAATGGCCGTCGATGTCTGGGCTTAAGACTGGGCCTAGTATAGCCGACCTACCTAAATAACATAATTTAAATGTAAATTTAAGTTACCACATTTTTTTCACTATACTTCTCTTCATTCTATAAAAACTGGAAAATCAAAATAGTAAAACTTGAAGCAATAGATTTACATTTCATGGACATAGTCAAACTCCTGTCTAAATAAACTTTATACAGTTTTTTTTTTCAATTTAGAAGTCCAAAATTATTATAGACATGAACAAAGAAAGGGTAAAAATGACTCGTAACCATGTTAGTATGCAATAAAAGAAAAGTCAAGGCTCAAATTGATTTTCTAAATATAAAAATTAAGGTAGGTTTTTAATGTCAAAAAAAGGTTATTCCTAGGCGTCATATCATCCCAATGCATAAATTTACGAAAAATGTAGTTTTAACATAGTATTCAAAAGTAAGTTCCAGCGCAAACAAGTCATGCTTGATAAAACGCAACAAACAAAAATGTACGAGCACATATATGAGCTATGTTTGACAATTAGCTGATTGTATTAGCTATTAATTGATAGCTGATTATATCAGTTGATTTGATCAGTGTATTGCATTAGCTGTTTGTCATTTGATGTTTGGTAAAATTAGCTGCTTAGTATTAACTGTTTATGTATAAAATGACTTATGAAGACATGACTTTAAAAAAAATTATAAGAGTATGAATTTAATATTTCGTTAAATATTCTTTTAGTAATTTAGATTTTAGATATTTAATTCTACAAAAATTAAGTTTATAACTCTAATAAAAAATATAGAACATCTAATAATAATGATAATAATAATAATAACAAAATATAATAATAATAATAATAATAATAATAATAATAATAAGAAGAAGAAGAAGAAGAAGAATAATAATAATAATAATAATAACAACAACAACAACAAAATCCAAATCTCATCTCTAGTTTTATATTTTGTGTTGTCTGCAAACTTACTCGATAAATAATATCTTGCTTCTCAATTTAAGCTACTATATAGACGTTTTGATGAATTTATAGATAACAATTGTAGTTAATCCTATACATTTCAGATAGGTTCGAAATAAGTTTGAGGACACAATTGTTTTTCAGTAAAATTTTTATTAGCTGATTGGTTGAAAAGCTAAAAATGGTTGGTTGGGTTGAATCAGCTAACTCAACCAGCCCTTAACCAAACAAGTATATCAACTGTTTGACATAGTCAAACATCTAATATTCTTTAATCAACTTAAATATAGCTGAAAAGTTATATACCAAACACTCCCGTGACCATTGCTCTTAAGCTCAAAGGCTCGCATTGTCAAAATGTATCACTTCTAGTTCTTGCACATTTTCATTCAATAAAACTAATTCAAATTTAAAAACTACATCAAATCATAATGTAAATAATATTTGATTAGTTTATATTTAGTATTCATGCCATGTACATTTCGTGAGTATTTTTAACTAAAATATAAGAAAATAATTTTTTAAAATATAAAATTAAAAATTTAACAAAATTTTGAAAATAAAAAATTGCTATTAATGTAATCACTAATGAAACAATGGTCTAGGGTCAAGCATTGACCAGCCACCTTAAGAAGTGGCATTTGGTTCCATACTATAATGACCTTGACGTTTACTGCACCCATTTAAATTAATATTTAAATGAAAATTATAATATCTTTCATAAAGTGAAAGCAATAGAAATAATCATTTTCGTTAAAAATTAAAAAAAAGTTAAGGAATCTTTACTATAGATAATTGTAGAGAAAGTAAATAAATAAATGAGAAGTCAAGAAGAAGTTAAAAGAGTTGCCAGAGATTGCAGTAAAGATTCTTTCTTTCTACGCCATTTAAGCATTTCTCGTGTTTGTTGCTCGCCTATCACACTCTGACTTTCTTACTCTTAATCATTGAATGCACACTTTATCCTGAAATTATCTGCAGAGGTTAATTTTTTTTATCAGATTGTTAGGGTATTTAACAAAACCCTTTATTGTGATCCATAAGTCGCAGATAAAGGAAATTCTGTCTGATCTTCCCTGTACAGTTGTCTGATAACCCACTTCCTTTCGTGGTATGGAAGCTTCATTTCTTATCTGAATTCCCCTTCATGCCAATAGATTGCTTGTGGTTTTCTCTACTAGTTTCGTGGCCTGGATGCTTTATTTATAGCGTCAGTTTTTGAGCTGACTTTGATTGATGTCGACTTGTTGAGTTTGTTTTTGTTCCTTTTTTGTAAAGCAGGAAACTTTTTCCAATGATCTGCTAATGGGTATTTGTTAGACTTAAATTTATGATTTTTAGCTCTAAAAGTGTTGTTAGGGCAAGTTGATGATAAAGTCTGGATTTTTGGAAGCTTTTTTTTTATGGGTCTCCGTTCAATTTCAGGTGGAACTTGTAGAAGGCGAATTGGATTCGGGAATCAATTATTGCTCCCTTTTGCCCTCAAATATATATAGATGCAGAGGGGAAGGAATTTTTGATTGATTTCTTGTTGAGTTTTGGCTAGATTTGGTCCAGTTGGATGTATTCATCCTGAACTATTCTAGGATTCCGTGTAACTTTGATGTTGAAGATGGAAGGTAAAGTTGATTTTGGTGGCGGATCGTCCGTGAATTTGGTAGGAGAAATGAAGTTGGAAGAAGATGAGGAAGAGTTCTGCAGTTGTTGTGAAGATGAAGACGTGTGGAAGGATATTGAAGAAATAGTGAAGGAAGAGCCTAAAGAAGATCTTGATGAATTTGCAGTGAAGATGTTTTTCAAGGGCTTGTCAGTAGAAGAGGCTGGGGAATCTGGTTGTGGGTTCTCTGGGATTGGTGTGGTAATGGAGAGAACAAAAGATCTTCCTATCATTCAGGTGCAAAAAAAGCTTGATTTCTATGTGTCGGAATGTGTTGCAGACTATTTGGCGCTGATGGATGGTTTGGCTGAGGCTATGCAAAACAATATCCGCAGAGTTTATGCTTTCACCGACTCTGAGTTGTTCTATGAACAGGTGAATCATGTCATTTGAAATTCTTTATTTCTTAGCTGTACAACATAGGAAGTGATTATTAGATATTCTATACTCGTATGAGAAGTTGAGTTTGATTGCCAGCTGCTTGTGGTCATTTTGTATGATGACCGACAAAATTCAGTGTGGATGAGATTATCATGATTTCTGCATGCTATGCGTCCCAATATGTTAACTGAATTTTATGATCTTTACATGAATCTGTTTGTATTTGCATTCTAAATCTTATAATCTTTTCATAGTTGCTATCTACCCCTTTGGCAGATGGTGAATGGAGAGAAACTTGCATTACCACTTCTCATGGCTCTTAGGCAAAGAGTTCTTGAGCATATCAGCAACCTGGATGCTTTTGTTCTGAAACTCACTCCAAGCATTGATCTTGAAAGGCCATTGCATTTAGCCCAGATAGCAGTTGGGGTTGTTTCTTTTCCTGCAAGTGACAATAAATCGCTTGAGAGTTGTTCTATTTGTTGTGATGATAAATTACAGTCAATGATGATCACAATGAAGTGCTCTCACAAATTCTGTTCACATTGTATGAGAACCTATGTTGAGGGGAAATTACAGTTGTCTCAAGCACCAATCAGATGCCCTCAGTTAGGTTGCAAATATATCATCTCCATCACTGAATGCAAATCTTTTCTGCCTCTCATTTCATATGAATTGCTAGAGAAGTCCTTTTCAGAAGCTGATGTCCTCCACTCAAATAGATTTTATTGTCCCTATCCAAATTGTTCTGTTCTTCTTGATCCCCATGAATGTGTGTCAACTAGGGCAAGTTCATCAAGCCAGTCTGGTACTATGTGTGTTGAGTGTCGAGTTTGCCAAAGGTCCATCTGTGTTGATTGTGGTGTTCCTTGGCATTCTTCAATGAGCTGTGAAGAGTATCAGAATCTTCCGTTGGAGGAAAGGGATGCATCTGATATCACTCTGCATCGTCTAGCCCAAAACAAAAGGTGGAGGCGTTGTCAACAGTGCCGCAGAATGATTGAGCTCTCTCAAGGATGCTACCACATGACCTGCTGGTAAGATATGTGTGCAATTTTATTTCTTTTTATTTTCTATTTTGTTTTAATTGTAGTTTATCTTTTTGTCAAGCACACACAGACACATACATCTGTATATTGATCTTGGTTTACTAAGAGTTCTTGATCAAGATCAAAGACTAATCTGCTATGACCTTAAGTTGAATTGCAAATCTATAACATACGCATCTATTTCAGTTTCCATACTTTTGACACCCATTGCATCAGTTATCATGTTGAAATCATCACCATGTTTAATCACCTCTGCATGCTATCATTTTGCCTTATCTCCTTGCGTTGCTCACTCCCTTCTTACCTTCATGAATTTATCTATTCACCCAGTCTAGATCAAATTTCTCATGAGCTGTCAGCAAGTTATACCAAATATATCCTTATTCTATGTTATTTGGCATTGACTCTTAAAAGTACAATTTGTGGCTTGTAGTAACCCTTGGACCCCAGTGAGTCTGAGAACAGATTTGTAAGCAGTAATTCCTATATCATGATAGTAGTTGTTTCAAGGAAAAAAAAAATAGACATCTGCTCGACATAAAGAAAACATACTATTTGAGGAGGAAAAAAAACTCACTTCGACTGTGTACATCTCCCTTGAAACCTCCCTTTCCTTTTTATGACTGGTTTTATCTTTTCCTTTTTGTATGCACATTTTTCAAATGGGGAGTCTAGCCCTTGTCTTCTGGGTAAAGGGCACTGGGAAGAAATGTTTAAAGGGCCTCCAGATGTTTGGAAAGATAAAGCATAAATCATTTAGCCTGATACTTTCAAGCAATATTTAAGGCATGCTTTCAGAAGACTCATTAAAGTAACTGGGACTATTTCTGACTCAAAAAAAAAAAAAAAAGATAAATTCAGCAGTATGTTGTTGAGTTTGTTTGCTCATAATCATGTGTATTGTCTGTTATGTAGTATTTTTGTGTAATTGTGCAATAGTCCCAATATTATTCTTTTATCTCATGGTTGAGTATACAAAATGTTGATCATTAACATCAAAAAATCATCCATGCATTCTGGTAAGAATATTTTTGTGAGAAAAGATCCAGTTCAATCCCCATTTTACCATTATTGATAAAAGCAGAAGTTTTGTTGAACTGGTGTAGAGAACTATATACCATCTTCTTGGCGACAATTTTGACAAAGTTGGATGACAAATATGCAATCACATTGCGTTTGTCATTACAGGTGGTCTTTAATATCATATGATACATAAGTGTTAAAATTTTAAATTCTCTCTCTCAGGTGCGGGCATGAGTTCTGTTACTCTTGTGGTGTGGAATACAGAGATGGACAACAGAGCTGTCAATGTGCCTTTTGGGATGAAGACAACTCTAATGATTTGGTCAGTCAGTCTGTCCAAGAATCAGAACAGTGGGCATGGGAGACTTTTAATTCACTGCCCCTGCTCATGGATGCCTACTCAGACCAGGAGAAATCGCAGCTCGCACTGATACAAAGATTCCTTGCTGGGGGTTTCAGTCTTAGTGATCATCACCCTTATCAATCCCCACCTCGCTGTACCGACTCGTACGTAGATGCCATGAAGGATCTTCATCAGCTTCCCTGGCTGGAGAGGTTTGTCTCTGTAATTACTGACAACTATTACGAAGATTATATCCAATGAAGGTAGTGGTAGATCTTGAAGAACATTGATGGGTCTCTCAATAATACTTTTTAGAGGTGTAACCAAATACCCCTTAACTCTTCATAGTCCTTCCACATTCTCACAGGACTGCAGAACATGGCTGCATCTTGTTTGTTATTATAATATACTGGACTGTATGTGTCGCCCATTGTTCTTGCACGAGATAAAGAGGAGAAGGCAATACCTGATTGCATTCTTCTGGAAAGAAAAGAGAAACAGATACCTTGTGACATTATGAAATTGAAAGATTTAACAAAGTTGCTCTCTTTCACTCTGTATTTGTCTCTCTTCATTGCTTTCTTTTCTTGCTTAAGGCTTTTCGATGATCCTTCTTTAAGCAAACTTGTCTGCTTCTGTTGCCAATATTTAAGAAAATGAATTAAGCGTTGCTGGATCGGATTCGGATGCATTGCAAAGAAAAATGAATCAAGTGGTGAGTTGTGGTCAAGTTGGAATAATTATTTATTCATCAATTTAAAAAAGTTAACAAAAAATAAAAATTGACTATATATTTAGGAGTTGTTTGATTTTATTTTTTGTTTTCAATTTTGTTTTTCTTTTAAATAAAATTAAAATTTTGATTGGTTGTTAATAGTTATATTTTTATCATTGATATTAATTATAAATTTAAAGATAAATTATTTTTAATTAAATTATTTTTAATATTTTATATAATATTTTTAATAAATTATTAATAAAAATTATTTTATTTTATTGAAACAAATATTTCGAAATTTAACTTTTTATTAATAAATTAATATTTATTTTTAAATATATTTGAATTATTGAATTGAATTATATTTAAAATTTATATGTTTTGAAGATATTGTAAATTTAATTATATTTATTGATAATTATTAAATTAATTTTATTTAGTTGATTACAAAATTAAATAAAATTGTTAAGTAAAATAAAATTATTTATAATTCATATTAATAATTAATTTTAGTTAATTAAATATATATTATTAAATTAAATTATTTATACTTCTTACTAATAATTAATATATTAAATAATTAAATATTGTTTATTTAGTTGATAGTAAATTAGGTTAGAAAAAAATAGAAACAAAAATTGTAGTTATCTTTAAAAATAGGAAAAAACCAAAATAAAAAACATAAACTAAAAAGTTCCTTCCCTTTTACATTAAATAATATTTGAAATGAGTATTGATATTTATTATCTTAATTAAATCCTATTAATTAATTAATTTTTTATTTTCCTCCTAAGTTAAAGAAATATTTTTCATTTAAATAGTATTTAAAGGACCGATTTATTTAAAATAACTAAATTTAAACCCATAAGTCATCAATTATCATCCCTAAAGTCAAACTCCTGTTGCTAAGTCATTACATGGATCTTTGGACTATAAATGTATTGAATTGTCAATACCAAAGCTAACTTTGGCATGCGTTTCGGTTAAGCTTCAACTTCTTGGCTTCTTGCCCACGAACAAACCCCTCTTCAGTCTTACAATGAAGTGACAAAAATATGGTACCAAAAAAGTGAGCAAGCTCTTGAGACAAAAAAGGCAGCAACTCAGTTTAAGTGACATCGAGTTTGTAAGGCAGCTGGGTCGTCGTCAAACTACTGTAGACAAGTGAATAGCGCAAAAATGGAGAGTAGTGAAGAAGATGATGATTTCCCTTCAATCGAGAGCATTACTCCTCAGTCCAAGATCGATTCTTTCTACCAATCCCGCACCGAAAAGGTTTTTTTTTTTTCCTTTTATATTTCATCTGCATCTTGTCGGGGAGCTCACTTTTGACATTGGACTAGTTTAGTTTGCGTGAATCGAGTATTTTACTTCCAACTTCATTTTCTCTTTAAAGTTACGATTTTGTCTAACTGGGTTTCTCTTTCTGTTCTTTTCTCATTTTTCTGATTAGTGTTAAGAAAATTGGATTGTTGTGATCCATGATCCATCTTACAGTTGAATTTCGACCATTTTGAGATTTCCATTTCTGATTTTGTTAAAGTTTTCTTTTTGCAAGCATTCAAACGAATTTTTTCCCCTTGCAACTTCAACCTTCTGAGTTCGCCCACATACCATGATTGCTCTCCTCTCTCTCAAGAAGAGCACCTCTTTCCTCAGTTACTTCGGCTTTATCCTTGTGGTTGCATCCGGTGAAGTTGGTCGTGGATGGAAATCAATGGTTTGTTCTTATTGAGTAGTATATACTACCAAGTTCAACAGGCAGAGAAAAATATCTACTAAGTGGTCCCATCTTTTTGGCATATTAACGGAGTAGTTGTTGCGCTTGGAGAAGCATCCAATTATACAAATACAACTTTAACTCAATTGATATTTAATTACTGTAAGCATAAAAATAAATAAAGCTGGAAGACCAATAATATAAAGACATAATCAAATTAGAAGACTACTAGAAACAAAATACATCAGCCAAAAAAAAACCATTAATCTAGATACTAACATTGAAATGAAAACCACCACGTACATTTATTTAGAAAAAATATGGGAGATAAATTCTCAATATCTCCAATATTGTTTGTTGAATCTCCTTATTCGGATGGGATGAAGTTCTCATTTCTCGTAATAAAATTTATTGAAATCAAAATCTAAAACCTTCTTCTCAACTCCATTGTCTCCTTCCTTTACTTCCTTTTTCTCTACTTCATCAACCTATGATAGCTTCTGTACTTTCTTTATTTCTACTTCATCAACTTGTGATAACTTTTGTACTTCCTTTATTTCTACTTCATCAATCTATGACAACTTCTGTATATTGGAAGGAAGAGCTTCTTTCTCACCCATTTTTGATTCTTGCTTGTAGATTATGCTTGTAGATTATGTGTACAACTTTTATATTTAAATAAATAAATGAATGTTGTTGAGAACTAAAAGGTTTTGAAGCAAAATAAAAAGAAACATGATGAAGTGCATCGAAAAGGTAATTTGCAATAATTAGCATGTGAGAGAAATTGCATGTTGAATTGTCTTGAAATTGTAATCTGTGTAATTAGGATGTGAGAGAAATTAAAGGGAAATTTTAGAAGTAAAATTATAAACATGCATGAAAAGTCACGAATGACACTTATTTTGGATAATTAAAATCCCTCTAAAACGACTTTCATTTTGAATAGGAGAGAGTATTTTTTATGTTTTTAAAGTGTTTAAAAAAGCATAGAGTTAAAGAAATTCCAGAATAAAAAAGGGTTGTGTGACATCCTTCTTAAGGTGGATATCAAATTTATTACTGGAAAAGAAAGCAATTTTATAAAATATAATCATTAATTAATTATTTTAAAATTTTTAATTTTATAAAACTTAAAATATGATTGGTATTGGCGAAATTTATATTTAGACTATTTTATATAATATTAGTTATTATTTTTACGAGTACAATTATAAGTTAATAATGAATTAAACTAAATTCGGTGAGATAAAAAATTATGGACAAAATTATAGATTGTTGACAAAAATAAGGAATTTTTAAATTCTTTATGTATTTTAATTTAGTCTTGTGTTTGGTTAAAACTTAATTTTCAAAAAACAAACTCAATTTATGAAATTATTTTAAAATTAAAATCTTTGAATCATGAATCCTAATGGTTTTGAGTTTGACCACTTTCTTCATGTCTAAATCCAACGCTGAGCGTTTTCCCTATATGATCCAACTGTTCCATTATTTCAAAATAATGTTCTAGGGCCTGTCACCGTCATTAGAAGGGAAAACACGTATGTATGGGCGCGATCATGCAAATAGTCCAGCTAGCATCCTGACTTGGACCACGGTTCAAATAAATCCCACATTCAGAACAGTCGAGTGCAGAGTTTCCCAGCTCCCATATTCTAGGAACATATGTAATGTTCCAGGTCTCATGGAGATTTTAATTTCTTAATTGCTGTGTAATATATTTATTTATTTACCTAACTGATCTTAATAATAAAAAATTCATTTTCTCAAAAAAAAAAGGAATCCCTTCATATTATTGCAATAAAACAATATTTTGAATAATTACATAAAGACATTTGAAAAATGTTGCAAATGAAAAATCCAGATATATTGATAAAGCCATAAAAGCACTTCTAAAGTTTGATATATTATTTAATAAATTTATAAAAAAGTATTAATCTACTTCTATACATAATTTATTTATGCGTTTGTATAACTGATGATAGATATTTAATTGAAAACTTCATAAATATCATTATTAACATCAATATTTTCAAATTCCATCCTTGTTGATTTTAGTTTGTAATGAGTTCTGTATCGAGTATGAGGAGTATATATCTCTTTTGTGAGAAGGTGATGTCTTGAACATAAGAATTAATATATGTATATCTGAAGATATGTATACTTATCAATTTTTTGGTCTATGTTACTCTTCCACCTTATCTCGATCATCGTTGAGTTTTCTTCAATGTTAATGTAGGTTGTGATAATAGTGTTGTTGTTCCAAAACTTGGTTTAATGCATACGTTAATGTTTGACCACCACTCTTAAATCTTTACGGTTTCTTATTTTTATGACCCAAACATTCTTCTTTACAGATCCCCACTTTGATTACACAATAACGTTCATGTCTTAATTCCCGTCGTTATTATTATACCCAAATGTTCTTATTTTTTCAGTATATATACCCACTGTCAACTAGTGTGTTGTTTTCTCCTAGACAGACACATAACACTACACTCATATCTCTTTCGGCGCCAGACATAACACACACGCATCTTCTTTGTATCTATTCTCTTCTTGGTTCTTTTGTGTAATTCTCTTGGAGATTGTTGAGTTTTTTGCTCTTTTGTTGTCTCATATTGGTTGGGGACAACAAATAGGCAAGGGCTCTTATCTATATAAGGAGGATGCTACCTCCTTAGTTAGTGCACCAACCAAAGTCAAAGAATTTGTAGTACAAATTTGACTCTAGTTAAATTCCTCCT
>JANKOE010000003.1:55801093-55821429 GCA_026284465.1 Erythroxylum citrifolium
AGCAAAACGTGGATGACATCATGTCCAAGGAAGCGGAGGAAGCAGCAGAATAAGTATTTAAGCATCCAGAAAATGCAAAGAAGAAGTAGCAGGTGGTCATGTGCTAGGCTTTCTCAAATCATCACTTCCAAGAGAGCAATACAAGTGAAAGCTCCCACATAACTGTGAAGCAATGGTAACAGAAGCAGCTTCACCAGTTGACTGATCTTCAGTTTACAAGCTCTATAGAGGATTTTCCTGAATCAAAAGAGAGAGGCAAGTTCCGTTCCATTTTACTAGTTCTATGAACATAATGATCAAGCATACATGCAGAGTTAAAACTACTCTGCTGATTTTGAGAACTGATGTGTTGGATTTAAACGAGTTGGAAATTACAAGTTTAACAAAACAGTAAATTTTGACAGAAGTAAAAAGAATAGACCAAGGACAGATACAGTTGTATAACAATACAATGCTCACTGATACAAATCTACGGATCAAACTATGATTTCTTGATGTATCTAAACCTTTCAAATCAACTAAGTTTTCTAGCATAAACTGTCCAGATTGTAATTCCAGAAACGTAAAATCATGTTCAACTATTAACTGAATATCGTGTACAATTATACAGATCAAACAAGATGGTCCAAGTAAAGGAGTCTTGTTTGAGGAATTTTTAGGACTCCCTAAAATCTGGATCCTCCTCTTCTTCTCTCTCAAAGTCCTCTTAAGCTCATATTCTCGATGAAATTGGATGTCTAAACTCTAGGAATTAGACATCGCCAAGCATTTTTTATTTCAACAATTGTCTATTTTCCTTCTGGAGCACTAGAAGCAACTTTCTGTCTTGTCAGATGGGTGAATGCCATCAAAAATAACTATTATGTTCATAGACCTATCACATTTTGGTCACTATATACTGACCAATGTTTTAGTTTGATGCATTCATCTAACAATTGGTGTTGCATGTTGAGGCTCAAGACACATTCAATTGGATTGATCCTAGATTGAGTTTAAAAGATTCAGATGTACCTACACAGAGGCCCGTATCTGATCTTTGACATCAATTACAGAATGCAAAGTTGAGCCCTCTGGAATGCCAAGTGGAGGATCTTGGCAGGAACAATTATCAACTGTAAATAGCTCCCACTCTTTAATTCCACATTTATCAAGTGCAGATGCCAATCTCATGTTCTCCTTTTCACTTGGGTATGCCCCATCTGGACTGACAAGAACTGCTCCGGTGTATGACTGTCCTGCCACCTGAGCAGCTCCTCTGTAATGAAACAGGCCCCACCTAAAATCATCTGACACATCCACAATTGCCCAGAACTCATTCGAAACAACTCCATTGTCCAAGACACTAAAGTAGAACGTTCCAGGAATTTTGGCCCTCTTGACACGATACTTCCGTCTTCTCCACACCATTTTGCCATCTAGAGTTTTAACCTGGAAAACTGGCTCATACCAAAATGATCCTTTTGCCTTTCCACGGTAAAACAGCTGGTACTGGCATGGAAATTGATCATAGGCTGGATTCTGTCCAGCTACAACACGCCAACTCCAATCCAGCTGCCCCAGTAAACCAACAAAAAGATCTTCAGCAATTTCATGAGACAAGTCCTGACCTCGGAATTTAGCCAAGGGAGGCACAAAAGGTTTCTCAGGAATCTTAGCTTCCAATTCAAGACAATTGTTTTTCTGCAATACACATAGAGAAAATGCCTCTAGGTTTGGACTTTCATAAGAAACAATGCACCTATAATTACACACCTGATCAACCGGGCTGCAGTTATTCAAACATTGAAGAGCTTTCCTGCAATCAGGATCCAATAGGCAGTTTAATATTTGAGGTCCACAATTCTTAACCATGCAGTTCAGAGTCGAAAAACCCCTTGACCTCAGATTCTTCAGACTTCCCACTGGCCTTATGTATGCATTGATTATAACCAATAAACAGAACCTTATATCATCTGAATTACGCCGGTTCCATGCATCTGACACAGTCTGCATCACTTTCACTGATTCTTGGGCTGTGGTAGACTGAAATACCCGTGTTATTTTCCCAAATAAGGTCCCACTGGCTTCCTTCTGAACATAAGATCCACCAAGTTTGTTTTCCAGATACGGAGAGGAGTCAAAGCAGATTACGTTGGGGACATTTTTACTTTTACTTTTGATCCACTCGACTGATTCATTGTTTGTAACAGCAACAACTAGTAATATATCTGCATGACCCAATTCTCTTATCAATTTCTGGTTTTGCTCATTAGTTTGATGCAAGTTAATGTCATTGAATACAAGCATTTCGTACCCTTCATCAACCCATTTCAATCTTTTTGCCTAGATTTAAAACAAAATGGAGTTAGAAAAGAGGAAATTGAACGCTAGAACACTCTTCAACAACAGCTATTCAATATTTATCATCTTAAACAAAAAAAAAAGGCATAGTTACTTATCAGATTTCTTTTCCTTATCTTCCAAAAACAAAATAGATAACTAATACACTGTAACTTCATCTCCATAATAAAAATTTTGACTCCATAAAAGTTTTGGCCTTTCATTTCATTTAAAACAAAGTAAACGACACTCGAAATCACTTATAGCTTCAACATAACTCATTTAGAACACAACCCACATCAAAATCCTACATAAAGCATCCAACTTTGAAATACTATAGTAACTTTTCACGCAATTCTTGTACTTTACTTGGCATAAATTCATTTCTTCAGGTACAGCAACTTACAGTATGGAGCATGACCTCTTCCCAAGAAGCGTTTTTTAAAGGGCTGATGCTCTCTCCACCGACAACAGCTACAATTCTCACCATCGGTTCAGATTCCTCAGCCGTCACCGCTTTGTCCGTCACCGTTACGGCGGCGATGCTAGTTCCTTTCCGTTTAATTGTTCCGGCAACGAAAGGAGAACCAAGCCGGAGTTGGGATTGACTCCGGCGCCGGTGAAAGTGAGGAAATGAGGGTATGGAGTAAAAGAAGCGAGTGGCCGTCAGTGGAGGAGAAGCAGTTTTTGAGTAGAGAAGACGAGTTGCTTCCATAGACATGTTCATGTTGTGACCAAAAAACTTCTCGATTATGCCTTGCATGTGACTTGTTTATCTTTATATAATTGTTTTTATTATTTAAAAAATACCAAACATGGTGGAGTTATTGAATTTCACAAAAAATTTATCAAATCCAAACCAATTATGAAAATGCATAAATCACTTTGCTTCATATTTTTAAGGTCTAATGCACATTATATTGTTTAGTTTTGAGTTAATAAATTATATAAATAATGACTAATCCCTTTTTAAACTTATTCACATTTAAGTTTGATCTTATTTATATACATTTTGAAATATTAGTCATTAAATTAAAAATTTTAGAAAATTTGACACTAAATTAAAATTACCTTAAAAAGCAATATTTTAAAAATAAAATTAAAATAAGAAATTTAAAAGATATTAAACCATCATAAAACTAGCTAAAAATTAAATAAAATTAAATAATTATATGATTAAAAGAAATTATCTTTATTCATAGAAAATTTTAAAATTTAATTTTAAATGTTAAAATAAAATTTTATTTTACTTTATAAAATTTACTAATTTATAAAAATTGATAGATTAATTAATAATTTTTAATAATTTTTACCGTCAAACCAATCAAATTGGTTAGGTTTTCTAATCATCTTTAAAAAGTTAAATACTTTTAAATATGTAACTTCTTTAATTTCTAAAAATTATGTAAAAATTAATTTTAATCTTTTGTTGTTAATGCTAATTGTCTTTATCATATTTGGTTAATGGACAACCTTCAAAAAGCACTTACTAAAGTCCCATTGATGTAGTGGAGTGAGTCAGGCTGGACTCAGAATGCATGATTCCAACTTACTGAAATCCATTTTCAATCAATAATATTTGCCTCAGTATTAGTTACAGAAGAAGTAAGTGGAGCCTTATCTCTGCAGAAAAATTTGATTAAGTCAAGTGTAACACTAACTGGTTGGTTGCTGAAAATTGGGAGGTTTGCAGAATTGTAATGAATAACCATCCTGCAATTTCATTATTGAAGGATATGGAACAGTTTTAACATGTAGTTCCTGGTACAGTTCACAAGGTATTCTCAAACCTTAACAATTTCCATCCGTGTCTCTTCCTCCAATGGATCTCTGCAAGTAATCTCAAAAATCTGTGTGGTAATTTTCCGGCTTATACCACAGCGAGAAATCGATTCCTTTGCTTTTCAGTTTTTCAGTTGCAGGGCCAATTCTCTCCAGTAGCTGTATTTTCAAAGAAGAACTATTTATTATCAATCTCAAACCATTGTTTCCAAACCTGAACTGGCCTGGTTGGTACTGGAAACTAGCAAACCATACCAACGGCTAGTTGGTTCACAGTCAAGACCTAGCCTGTCTTTGAATCAACCTGGCCTTGCTCTAAATTTTCAATTGAATTCAGGTTCACCAGTTCAGCTTTGACTGTTCAAAGCCTGACCAAATAAATATTGTTACTTTTCGTTGCACGGTTAGTTACCACTAAGCTAGAGCACTGACTGGTATTACTGTTAGCTTATACTTGAAGCATACTGATTCTTGAATGAAGAAGGGTAAAGGGATTGATAAGAATGTTTTTGTTTGATATAATAGGCATTGAAGACTAACCTTAGCATGTATTACACCGTTGGATACTAAAAGCGATCTATCAAACACGCAGAACTTTCCACCGTCCATGCAAGTTACTGCTCCACCAGCTTCTTCAACCATCTGCTTGTAGACAAAAACATTAATATAAAAAGAAAATCTGAGAAGGCAAATGTCAAAGTAACTTGATCATTACAAGGAAACCAAGTCCAAAATTGTAAAATAGCTCAAAAAAGCATCAGCCTGTTGTTTGGTTTGAAACGGGCGCTGTTGACGAAAACCAGGAAAGTTATGGATCAATTGTTTTCCATACAACATCTACCATTATCTTAGGCATGTGTTAGCATCTTTCTTGTGTCCTCTACTTAACATCAAACTGTTATACCCGCTTTTATAGTTCCTTTATCTATGATTTGTCATAAAATCAAAAAACAAATTCGGTCAGCCACCACTGATGGTTATAGGTAAGAATTTATTAAACTAGCTAAATAAGTTGGTATGATATCAAATAAACAAGCTAAATGGTCCCAATTCCATTCATTTTTAAACTTATTATTTATTTCCCTCATCCAACAGAATTTCCATTAGTATCTGCACACTAAGGAAAAAGCATTTTGTGAGTAAAGAACTGTACCAGAACACCAGCAGCCATATCCCATGGTTTTAGGCGATATTCCCAGTAGGCTTCTACAATTCCTAGAGCCACATGACACATATCAACTGAAGCAGCACCAAGCCTTCTCACACCCTAGATATTGCAATTGGAGAAAGAGACAGAAGAGAGGAAACGACAATAAGGTCACATGTCACAGTAGGAAATAATACCTGATGAACTAAAGTGAGAGTTATTTCAAAAGACCAACAAAGAATAGTACCCTGCTGATATCAGTGTATTCCTTGAACAATTCAATGTTAGTAGCCCAGGCATCATCATGATCATATCCAAAACCAGTCACAAGAAGGGATTTCTCAACCTAAAAAAGTATGATAAAGGTTAAGAAAAGCAATCTAAAATGAAGCAAAAGAAAAACAATGTTCTAGAAAAAGAAGCAAAAGAAAAACAATTTTCTAGAAATGAAGCAGATTGACAGCTATTCCATCATTGCTTATATTGTGTAGGCATAACATATTAACTAAGCAATCTTCAATCAGAATAACCACTACTCACCCGATCAGTTTGACTAACATGAATCTTCTGGCCATTACAAAATGCTCCCCCTCCTACAAGAACCAGATATAATTTCAGGCAAAATAAACAAAATGAAGTGTTTCTTGCGTATGTGTCTGTTTTATGTCTAAGTATAGTGGATAAAAGTTGATGCAATTTATTACCACTGGTTGCAGAAAACATCCGTGTATTCCATGCCATAGGGCCCCCAACAAATTCCACCTAAAACAAGAGTTACTTTATCATCTTCTACTTGTACTACATCCTTGTTCGTATGGAAGGAATCAAAAGAACTTTGCAAAAGAGGACTTTAAAGGGAAATATACAACTTTGGCTAATGTCGGTGTTCGTAGTTAACTTGCTGCTCAGCGAATCAAGATTTCATGAAGGTACTTAATAATACAAAAGTGAAAAGCAAATATTCAATCGGGGAAACACATCATTATCCCAAACAATTACCAAGTTTGAAGAAGGTTCTGTGGCTACCAAACAAATTTAATTGTTGAATTCAGCATGAAAAAGATCAGAATATTTGAATGCAATGAGTCGGACATGTGTCAAAAAACAATTTAGAGTTACATGAACTCTACCACAGTGGCAGCAACAGGTTTTCCTTGAAACAGAACTCCCACAGAAACTGCAAAGCTAGGATAACCGTGCGCAAAATTGGTTGTTCCATCTGCAGAAACATCAAATTTTAGTAATTTCAAGTAAACAATTGATAATCCATCTATTTAATATAATCAACTCAATATGCAGATGCAAAGGAATAGATAAGAATGGAAGCCTCTTTCCCCATAACCTCCTCCCCACCTCCAAAATACGACAAAACAAGAAGAAACAGTCAGAGCATTGCTTCATTAATTGATTCAGCTACATAAACCCAAAGAGGAAAAGAAGAAAAAAGAAACATTTTGTCTCTCCATTTCCCTCTATAGATAGCCACAAAATTTGCAGCAAAGACATGCCTTAAAAGAACTTAATAAGGATAAACTTCTCAAGTGACAGATAACCTAAGTTCCAGAAATAACACATTTATGTATATAACCTAAGATAAAGCTGGAGAAAAAAAAAACAAATGTAAAACCAGCCAAGAGCTTAGGGAAACGAACCTAGTGGATCAATGCACCAGAGATAATCAGATAATGTCTCTCCTATAATCCCTCCCTCCTCTCCAAGAATGAGGTGATCTCCAAAACTTTTTGTTACAACATCTAATATGGCAGCTTCACTCATTTTGTCTGTGCTGCAAGTAAATTTATATGAATGATACTTTTATGTGCTTAGTTGAAGAAGACATTTATCAAAAGATGTTCCAAAAGATCTATGAGTACGCTAAAAAGTTTTTAAATATAATCAAGGTAACTCACTGCTCATCCACACATTAAAAGGCACAATCATAAACTGCCAGCTGCAGCAGATAATCGACTACCACCAAATTCTAAGGTAAAGCATCTCAACATTCTCGTGGGTATCAAAATACAGCTTGTAAGAAGTAAGGCAACTTATTAATAAAATTAATTTTGCAACATAACAGCACACATTTTGTAGTCCTTACTCGGTTACCAAGTCAGTCAGTCCTTTATACGATATATTCCGAGGGTTGTTAACTGCATCCATCACCACCTGAACAGATAAAGAATACACATTTTGGTATTCACAGGAAGATAAATGGCACATTAAGAATCTGATATAATCATCAAAAGTAATCTGATAATTACAAAAGCTACAGATAATGAGAGAACAGGAAATGAACCTCAGCCCCAGTCTTCGCAGCTTTCTCAACGACTTCAATAAGTTGCGAAGATGGTATTGGCCCCGTTGACAAGGCACCTACTCTCGGGTACTGCCTTTGACCGGGAATCCCCGACAAGACAGCTTTTGTAGTCAGGCTTGTTCTCAGTTTGGCATCAAACAACCCAATTCTTCGATTGCCTTGTACAGAATTCTCATGCAGTCTCATCGGAACACATTGGATTGAGCGACTAAAGGGTGGAAACGATTTGGGTGTGCAAGAGAATCGAAGAGGAACACTTGCCATACTTCAAAATTCAGAAAGAAGCAAACTTTTTTTCTTGTTCTAGTTGTTTTCAGTTTGTGTTCTCAAAAGCTCTTCGCTTGTAACACTGGTTTACGAGTGTCACCAAAATCTGGTTTTGTCCTGTCGTGGTGGCAGTTGGTAGCATCCCAAGTTGGACTAGAAATAGGAAAATCCCTTTGATTTTGATTAATTATTACATTGTTGCTACTTGCTCGTTAAATTAATTCCATATTAATTTGTTATTCTATAGTTTCTTATGCAAGTCAAGAAATTTATATTACTGGATTTTGCTAATTGTATAATAAAAGTTTGAACTTTGATGGTTAAGGAACTAACAAAGAACATGTTTTTAAATCCATTGTCGATTCAGATTCATGCTAATACAATTTAGGGGATCAAATTTTTTGTTCTGAAATCCCTGTTCCCCATGTGCCCAAAGCCCTTCAGCCATCAAATTTATTTCAATGAATGACTGAGAAGGCTTTAGGCGTAGGAGGAATAGGGATTTGAAAAGAGATCTATTCTCACAATTTAGCTAGTACGTGATTGCTAGAATTAAGAATGCTTTGCTTGCTGATGATGATAATTTGGAGAGCCCTATTTAGGGCAGATTCTTGACATGGTAAAATACCAAATTGCTTATTGAGGAGAATTTCATTATTTTGTCACTTCTTTTTCTCTATATTTCATTTTTCCTTTATATGGAACGAGGAAATTTTATAGCCACATTTGAGATGAATATTGCATTTTGCTCCAACCATGCAAATAAGAGTTTGTAGAAAGAAAAGGAAAGACCTACTTTACCAGTAATCCCAAACAATGAATTAGGCATGGCTTCAAACGGCATACATAGTAAACATTAACACGGTCCCCTCGGCATGCCTGATTACTATAGACAGGCATGTGATTATCTACTCTCAAGATAAATGGTACATAACAATAGATCAAATGTTAGTACCAATCCATCCTTTTGTTAGTTTGATGGATGACGGAGTCCAGGTATCTGCAACAAAATCGTTTGTCATCAGATGGAGCTCTAAAAGCCATTTCTGAACATTTCTCATATAGTTTGGAACTAAAAGCCATTTCTGAACATTTCTCATATAGTTTGGAAAAGGGTATACACCAACCTCAATTCCCTTAGGGCCAATACGATTGCGAGATATAAAATTAACTATGAGTGTTGCAAACTCATCAGGAACATCTTCCTGCAGACATATGAAAATTCTAGTGGTAATAATACTTACTGGAAAAAATTGAAAAAAAAGAGAGGAAGTAAACGTTCCTCCTGTGGATATACTAGTAGTAATGGGTACCTGGATTGCATGCCCAGTATGTCTCACAACCACCATTTGAAATTTTCCTTGCATTTGTCCAATTGTAAGAGTTCTGTTGCACAACAGTTGCAAAAGAAAATCCTTAGATCCACATGTGGGCTTGAATGACAAAAAGAACAGGTATACCAGTTTACCTGTCCAGTCTGTCTGTTCCTGCTAACAGTAAGAGTTTTGGAACAGGAGATGACAAGAACTTTTCTGAAAGGCCTTCATACCTGCACATGTTCAAACTAATTCATTAACATTTTAGAAGTAGAAATGTGGACTTGTGAGAGAACATGAGCAGAAGAATCATGCTCCTCGTGCCTTCATTTTGCAAAAATGTGAAAGGGTTTTCAACATGCAGTCAAGTTGCTAAGAAGATAACTAAATGGCACTAATACTAGCTCTTATAAACGGGAGGCTTAAATTTCACAGTTAATTAGGGATAAACGTTAATAAATGTCCTTGTTCTTGATGTTTTTCACAGACGGTAGAATTATTGCCCATAGAATTTTACCAGCCTCTCCAATATTGTTCTGTTTCCTCTAGCCTTGCTCGATGAACATAACTGCAAATCATTAGCATACCTGTTAGTTCTCACAAGACAAGGAGTAGGTACGCTACTTTAGTAACCTGTGATATTTTAAGAAGAGTTATCCGTAAATTCCTTATCTGTACTTGTGCCAGAATTGCTCACCATTTCTTTGACTCGTCATACTTTAAAGTTGAAGGGATGGATAATCGAGCAGAGTCAATGTTCCTTAAAGAACCCCCCTTAACATTCCACTCTATCTGCACAGAGATTTTGATTTGCAATCCGTTAGATAATCTCTAAGTGTATCCAGTAATCTATAGCTTCATCACTGAACAAGGTATACCAAACTCTTTTGGATCCTAGATGAAAATTCAATATTGAAAATAAAAAGTTCTGCATTGGTTTGGTATTGAATACGATCTGTGGGCTAAAAAGTTAAATCATTAGAACCACAGTGAATTATGCTAGAGAAACTCAATGAGCCACTGCCAATTTTCACTCTTTAATCTTCTACTTCCTCCAATCTATATTCTTCAAAACCCTTAAAGATGACAAAACCACGATATTAAACAATAGAATTCAATAAAAGGAATAGTAAGTACTGCTTTTTCTAAGCTCGAAAAATGATGCATCTTGCTTGATAAGATCTTTTGCATGTGAATCAATGACGCCACAGCTGTTCCCTGAAGTTCATAGCATGATCGATTATCATCATATCATCATAAATCATCAATTATCCAAAAAAAAACGGAAAGCTATGATAAAAAAAAATCAAACCTCTACAACATCAACAACAACTAAGCCAGCTAAGCTAGGTAAAGCTTTTTTGGCAGCAACATGCACAGCAACCGATCCCCCCATACTGTAAGAAAGCAACGTGAGTCCAAAGGTCAAAGAATAATAAAGATAAAGAAAACTGCAACATAACAACTATGACAAAAGAAACTTAGGATCAAGAAGTTTCCACTTGTGAATGGAAAAGATAAATCAAAGAGAACTTTATATAATCATTACTGAACTAACTAATAAATGGTTATAAATTGATAATTACCAACTTCCTTAATCAACTTGTATAAGACAGGTAGCTCTCACAAATGACAATTGAATTGATACAGCATCAGGCATACACATAAAGCTACTAAGCTCTTCTGAATTCTGATGAACACTTTGGAAATATGTCTCTACCGATGATAAACCTCCCTCCACAACAAACTTCCTCTAAACCAGTCCCCAAACCAGGAATAGGGGGGAGGAAAAAGGAAGAGAGACAACACAAGGCTCAATGAAATTTATATAAGTCATCATGAAGTAATATAAGCTCAAGGTTCATATTCATAACCAAGAAGGGGAAACTTTATGGGGAGGTCAACAATGGAGTAATTTAACTATTTACCAAATTGTTTTTCTCTTTTTCAACTCCAGACCATGCAGTATGATCGTCCAACCAAATAAATTTAAAGAAAGATTAGAACCTGTGTCCAACAAGCACAATTGCAGGAGGAGAATCCCCATACATTGCCTTCAATACAGCCAAAACATCATTGCACATGGTCTGCAAGTGTAGAAGTTCTTCAATTTGGAAAACCACAAGACTTCCATTGTATAGAAACATACACATGATAATAGGAAACCAACTTCCTTCAATTATATTGAATCATTCTAAAATATTACCTCAATAGATAGATCAAGATCATTATCTGTGAATGTTTTTCCATGGCCTCTCATGTCCATAGCAACTACCCGGGCTTTCTCCTTGATTTTACTCGCTGATATTGCAAATGACAGCCTGCCAGAAAGAATATGATTTATTTGCACATAGCGGCAAATTTCACACGTTTTATACTGCTTTAATCAAATAAGAAAAGTAATCTCAACGAATCAAACAAAAGATGCACTAAATAAAATAAAAGTTCTTTATTTTCTCATTGTGTTTACCATCACTGTCTTTGTGTTATTTGATCAGGTGAGTGGAGGGAAGTCAACAGAGATGAGATGTCAGTAGAATCAGTTACTACACATCCATTTGGAAACTAAAAGCTCAAGTCAATCGCCAAAATGGAAAACAGGTAGAGATTCAAGAAAATTATAGGGCAGCTGAAGATAAAGGCCTCAAAGATAAATAACCACATAACATAGTTTAAAGTTCCAAAAATCTAACATCCATGTTCTTCCCGTTATTTGTTCTGGTTGCTGCAGTTGAAGTTCTTGCTTTTTGTCAACGATGGGGTTAATGTGATCCTTCTTCTTGTTTTTTTTGGGTATCATATGGTGTGACTGCTTTATGTCATTACGAAATCGTAACTAAAATGTTGAAACAAATCTTGTCCAATGCACATAGAACCAACTGTTATCACTGCATCGCCAATATCTCAATAAAGAATATATATGTGCTAAATTGTTCCACTCTAAAAGAATCTGGAACAGGTCTAAACGTCATCTACATTGAACATCCACTCAAGCTAAAGAAAGTTTACATCCCCATCAAAAAGTTGAATTATAAAAATGCATGTAAGATCGTCAAAGGCTTTAAAAAAAAAAAGAAAACGAAGTTAAATATACCCAGAATAACCACCACCATGCAGACAAAAAACTACTGGTCCTTCCGTTCCTGCTGTATATACATGAAATACCTACAATGGTAGAGAGCACTAAAAGTGTTAACATGGAGAATTTACTTAAAATATTCACATCAAAGAAAACGAGAGAGAAATTTTTTTCAATGAAAAGTGAACACTAACATCATTAGAGTTAGGAATGGAAACATCATCCTCTTGGTCAAAGAACCCCCTCCAGTCTAGAGGAGAATACTTGTGCGCAGAGGTCGCCGATGCTTCTGTCGAAGACATTGACATCTGCAGAAACAAGACCATAAAACAATAAACAGTAACAATCATTCACTAAAGAGCTGTAAAAACAGATACTTTGCAATAAGAATCAGAAAAGGAACAAATAACAAGAAAAAAAGAGTTGCAGAAATCGTATTCAGTGATCGAAACACATAGAAAAATTTAAAAAGTCATCAACTTTTGGAATAACTGCAATGAAAACTCAAAACTTCGTGGAGAACCAAACGGCAACAATATCGAAAATGGAAGAGAATTACAAATCATGAAATGGGAAAAACAGCAACGATCAGAAAGTAAAAGAAGAGAGAACAAGCAACTAAGAGCAGAGAAGATGGAGAGAGAGTGTGAATAATACATACATGTAGAACCAAAAAGAAGGATCGGATAATGGAATTTTTAACTGATTCTTACATGAAATGAAGGAGAAGGGGAATGGTATAGGCAGAGCGAGGAAGCTACTTACAGAATTGGGCTTGCTAATGCAATTTTGATTCGGTCATGTGATACATAGTTGATAGACTAACCAACCCAAACTAGTTTCAGTAAAATAGCTTGTTAAAATAAAATTGAATTTTATAATATTTTGTAAATTTTATGTTTAATTTCGTCTATCATGTATTTGAACTTTGAAGTCCAAAATTCAAGAATAGAATTATAATTTTTTGTTATAATAAAGTAAAGCATCATTAAATAGAAATTTCGCCGAGACACGAAATTTAAGAAAGTCTAGTATTCAGCCTTATCCTTAACTAATAGAAAGATTGTTCCAATATAATTAGGTTAAAAATGTCAAAAAAATATATTTTTTTATTCAAGGAAACCCTGTAAGCGGGCCAAACGGGCACACCTTTTCGAGAGCCCAATTAGTGCACCACCTCACAGGCAAGACAAGCAGACGCACCTCATCATCGAGAGCCCAACTAGTTCTCCAACTACAGGTAAAATCTTGGTTGCTTCAGGCTCTTACAAAAGGAACTAGCATGAAATCGAACCTGGGATCTAATCGAAGCTAAGTTCCGCTCTCAACCATCGAGCCACACCTCTTGGAGACAAGAAATGTTACTTCTAATGTTATATATATATATATATATACACGCACACCATTATATGTTATAAATAAATTATTTTGAATATAACAACTCTTTTTAAAAATCATATAATTTTTCATCTCATAATATTAAGAACTCTCTTTCAATTTAATGACAATTTTTTAATCAATCATTTCAAATACTTTTGATATAAATTAATAAACTGCTCTTTCAATTTATTGATTCTATTTTTTTCAATTTATTGGGTCTGAAGAATTAAAATTAAATTCAAATCAAAACTAAGTATAACAATATTTCAAGCTGACATGCAAGATCTAAACAAATCCTGCAGTATGCAACTTTACTCCTAACTAGTACAGAGACTGTTTAAAATAACCCTTCTGCAGAAAAATAAAAAAATAAAATATTTTATACTGCAAATACTAAAAAGATTTTAATTAAAGCCTTCTTGTTGGATAACACGACCATTAATTAAACTAGTGCACAGAACAACTTGTATATGCATATAACTGCTTATGCAACTCCTTTTGAGTATTATGGGACATTGATAAACACCCCTTTCACATATGTTATAGGTTCAAGATATATACATGAATAGAGCGGATCATATGTACAGAGCATGCACACTGGTTCGTACGAATTCAACTTCAAGCATCAACAGAAACACTGATAGCGTTTAGCTCAACACGTTGCTTTCCCTCCCTCTGAGGGTGAAGAGTTACAGTAGCACATGCCTCTGCCCTTGAAATCTGGTCGTCTCCAGCATTAGAAACCAATATTGAATTCACGATAGGCTTTCTATTCTCGTGATTATCTTCATCTCTCGGAACAATCTCCCACTCCTCTTTGAGGGATGCAACTTGCAAGCCTTTGTCCTTGTGTCTTTCCATTTCAAATGCGGTAGGCAGAATCACGTAGTCATTTATGGGGTTGTAGAAAGGATCTGGTTCACCAGCCTTCAGCCAATGCTTTAGAATCCTGAAAACATGATGGTCACTAAGGATTCCCCGATGTTCGGCAGGGACTCCAACTCTAGCTACTGCATCTAGCTCATCAGCCTGCCGTGAAAGTTGGTGCAGTTAAAAAGGAAGGAAAAGATATTGCCACTGACTTTCCAAGAAAAAGCACATGGTATGATATTTTATGAAGGATATTCTTTTGATTGCCTACTGTTGAAATGCCCCAAAAGGCCAAAAGCAATTGATACAAATGGTTACTAAAGGATGCTTGAAATAGATATCCAATAAACTCAAAAAAATTGTATGCCAGAACAAAAGGCACAACCCCTTGATAATGCAATTTGAAAGAAACACTCTTACTTATGATTAGATGATTAATTGTAAGATTTGTTTGTGGGACAAACAAACAAAAAATTGCAAACTTGTTTTTTTTATAAGTTTTCTTCTCCAATTTCTCCAGATATATCACTAATGCACTTCAATATTTCCTTCCACTTCCAATATTCCAAATACAAATATACTAACAGCCACATGAACAATTTTCCTACTCATGGAACATGTAGAAGTTACCCATATCGTGTCCCTTTGACAAGTGCTATACATCCAAATTAATTGCATCTTATAGACACCACTATTAAATCACTTGCAAGGGAATTTCCCTTTTTTTCTGTTTACCCAGGCTAGATCAATAACATAAACACTTCATTTTTTTAATTTCAATAAACTGTCTGTACATCTAATCCAACGTGAGTGATAAAATATGAATCAATTATTTCAGTTCAGCAACTCAAATGAAATAGGAAGATCACAACCGATGAATAATGGAAAACAAAAGATTGTCCAGCAAAGCTGGTTAGGAAATATTCATTCTAAAGTCACAGAATTGAAAAGGGAAATTAGTCAAACCTTAGCTGATTCAGCCGGAACTGTGCCATCACCATCAACGCACACATATTTAGGCTGAAGATATACACAAGTTTAGTATCTGATACCGATAACAAGCCAAAAAAATATATTGCACAACGGAATTGACTTATCAAAAGAGCCAGTGAACCCAAATGTTAGTTAAAACCAATATAACTTTGACAACATTATACTACAGAAATGGACTATGAATAACAACCTCAAAGAATGGCAGTTCTTGGTTCTCTTTAACAGGTCTCTCCTCACTCCCATAGCTGCAGACCAATAACTAACATTAGAGACTACATATACTTCATATAGCAGAAAGATACAACATAGACCATACTGGCACAAGAAACATTACCTGCCTGAAACACAGAAACTTGCTATAGCATTAAAAACAAAAAAAGAAGAAAAGGAAAAGTATGCAGCTCTACTTGAACAGAACTTTGAAAAGTTCAATGCACAATTAAAGGCATTTCCCTTCCAATCAAGACCAGAACTTCCATTCTTTTGAATATTACTAATTGTACTACTTTTGATGTTTGCAGAGTGTGAATTCAAGTTGCCAAGCTTTGTGCTGAATAAACAGTATTAACTAGTAAGATTACCAAACACTGTGAGGCGTCCCAAGATTAGTCCCATATATGTTGTAGAATTTAACTTGTGAAGGAACCTTAGCACGACATAAGATCTTGCGTGTCTCGTTAGCCCATTTTAAGATCTCTAAGTTGTAAGGTAGGGACATGATCTCTCCATCATAAGTAACCTAGAATGCAAAAAGACAAATGTCAGTATCGCCACAAAAACACAAGCTTCAACATAATAATGCTGCTGACTATTAAAGATGATCAAAATTAGAATTCTACCATTACTTATTCAATTCAATATAAAATGTTAGTTGTACACAGTCAATAGTAAATTTGAAAGAAATAATGAAAACTATTTGCCACCAAGAGATGTTTGAGAATGTGATGTTCCAAAGTTCTAGAATCAATTATAAAACAAAAAAGTAATAAACTCTGAATTGAGATATAATACTTCCACTATTTAAACTATCTCACACTTGAAAGATCTGTATTTCCAACAAAGGAGGTTCAGAGCTTACAATGTTACTTGAAAGAGCTGATTTGAACACTTCTATGCTCTCTTCAGGAGGATATGACTCTAGGATTATATGAGAATTTCCATCACCATCTTCCTTCTCTCTCCAGATTTCTAGAAGAGGGTTGTTTTCCCATTGGAAATTTGGACAGGACATCAACTCATATATAGATGGGCATTCAATCAGCTGTAACATTGGAACATGAAACAAAATATAAGCACTAAAATTCGTAGATGCAAGTCCAAATTGAAATTCACTAGAGCACTAAATTCACTATAATAACATACCAATAATGCCTTAAGGAACAAGATTGCGCATAAACTATTATTATAGAAATGTTGAATAATCCCTAATCCACAAAAGTCAAAATGGAAACAAACTTTCTACAACACTCAAGTGGGCAAATAGTTAACCTACTCCATGATACAAAGCCCTGAAAGTCACAACACATTTGAAAGGAAAAGATATCTTTCTGTAGTCAAAGCAAAACTAGAACTGGATACATCAAATGGCAAATAGCAAAATCTCAGTGAACAAAAATGCTACAAGTAATTTTTCCAATCATTTCGCCTGTTGCTGAAATGTCAAAGAAGTCATCACTCCTTAAAAGTTGTATTAACGCCATGATTCACAGTGTATAGGATGAGAAATTCTTGATTGACAGTAACCAACACATAAGTACTACCAAGGCAGACAAGTAATTTGTTAATCATCAGACCAGAGAAATATCATAGCAGTTATCTAAAGCAAAAATAATAATAATTATCTTATCTAAACAGGAACATAATACTGAACATGTTAGTAAAACAAGTGTTGAAAATGTGTGACCACATAAATGGCGTGAAGATAAGAAATCTTGACAGTTGAACTAGACAAGAATGTACCAGCTGATGCATGCTCCATTTAGAAATAAAAAAGTTCTGCTCCCACCCATCAACAAACGACATGCCATTCAGAAAGGTCGATGTGACGTACCCAGGTGCTCCTGTCATGCGGATATAAAACAACACATCTACCTCAACAAGGTTCCGAATCATGTTAAGCTTTTCTCTAATGAGCTGAAGCAGGAAAAATGAAACTAGGGTAGAATTAACCCTTTTGTTAAGATTGTTGCATTGCCAATTTATCATAGTCACTCACCCTGGAATGGGGAAGCTATAGCAATCCAACTTTTCACATACTTCTCAAATATCTGTAAGAAAAAAAAGGCTAAATATTAAGTTTCTTTACTAGGCGAAACAGATACATTGCATGAGAGAGAGAGAGAGAGAGATTGAAATTACCTCACTGTGAAGAGTCATGAAACATTTAACAAGAAGACCCCCCATAGAATGACTTATGACATTTATCTTTTTCCCTCCTGACGCATCATACACTGACTCCAATTTTCTAGCAAACTGGTCCATAGTCTCTTGCAACCTAAAAGAGGTTTAAAATAAACAAGAAGAAATAGAGCATAAACACCTTAAAGTTTTGGCATCAGAATCTCAAGATAATTTTCAGATGATGCGTCAGGCATCTGACAATTCTGAACAGATGTGCAAAAACAAGGTGGTCTCCAGATTGGAATAACTAGTATATTCCTAAATCTAATGCATACGTTGTTGCTATGATTTTAGGGAAATAGAAGTAGTACATCATAAAATACTAATTCTAATTTAAATATTACTCAGGAACATTAAGACAGCAGAGTGTTTAAACATAATAAAGCTGTGCTTCTGAAGATAAGGGTAAGAACGAAAATCTGGAACCAATTGACATAATTTTTTTAATAAACAATGCTGTCACAAGGTAGGAATACACATCCAGGCAAGGTATCTCATATAGCATAGCATACTCAAGCTATGTGAACAAGCTGTGAGCGGAAATAGAATCCAACTGTACATAAACACCAATCAATAACATAAATAGCACTAGCACAATCATCTATTCTAAACAGGAAAACATACCAATTACTTTGTTTCGTTAAGATCATGATTCAAGCCTACAGTAAATTTGGCATCTAAAAAAAAATTAATTTGAATTAGTTCAGATGCAGTTTGCAATTTGAACCTGTTATTCTTAAGCTTGTACTAATAAGCAGTTCAATAACTACACAACCCAAATACCAGATGCTTTACCTATCTTAGGCGTTTTGAACCACATGAATAAAGACAAGCAAATCCTAAAACAGAACTGATTTTTGTTAAGAAGAATGTTTACTTCATCAACTTTGTTAGCTAATTATCCAACAAATGTATGCAAAAATTTAATATCAAGAAGAAAAGGTGAAAATTTGCAGGATCCATTGCAAAGAAAATAGCCTACACAAAGCAGCAATGAGGGAAAAATTTGCAGTGGTAAGTACCTATTGCTTTGGCGGAAATCATACCCAAAACCAAACAGGGTTTTCCCCTCTTGGAAACCCCACTTAATCATTTCAATGATCATATCGTGGAAGTAATAAACACATTCACGCCCTACGATCTGCATGCACACCAACTTATCAAAGATCCATAAGAAATAACTGAACAGAATTCATCAAACGACACAAAGGAAAAATGGTTCATGTACTGTCACAATCAACAAAACAAATGGATGCATGTCTATTGTCTCAAGTATAAACTTTTTACTTCAACTCTTTGATAATAACTAATAGTCCAAATTGAAGAAACAAATAAAACATGACATGAAGCAAAAATAAAAATAAGTACCAAGTCAGGATCCAAAACATCAATTGCATACAACCCATGTCTGTCCTCAGGAACCACAATTCTTGATTTCTGGTCCAAAGAAATTGATTTACCTGTTTTTGTTTGCACAAAAGAAGAAACATTTTAAAAATCAAATACAATTTAGGTAGAACACAAAAACATACGTCTGTTTCTCATTGATCAATCTTTTTCTACCTCGCCTTAACATGTCATCATTAAAATTAAAACTAAGTACTTAGTTTGTTACCAGTAGAAGGATCGAAGCGAGACCAGAGCTTGTCCCTGAACTTATAATCAGCCTCAAGAATCCGAACCCAAATTCTCTCCTCGTGACCATTCTCATCATCCACTGCCTTCAGAATCGAACCCGCGATTCCCGGTACCAGCAGCACAGGGTCCAAATTCGGATCCACATATGGTTGCGGTTGCTTTCTGATCAAATTCAGCCATTGTTCCACAGATTGCACTATCTCTTCTAGTAACACCACCATTTTAATCGCTCGATCAAAAGGCCCTGATCACTGAAGATTAGGATTTCCTTGATGGGCGATTTGGGCAATTCAAAGCCCGAAATAAAGTAGTAAACAACAACGAATTTGGGGATAGGGATTCAATTTTCTAATCCTACACACATTAGTTGTTCGACCTTTAATTTTAGCTTCAGCGTTATGATTTATGAACTTGTTCCTATACACGTACTAGGATTGGACGATCTGACACGCTGCCCAATCGAAGGCTCCCACGTCAGTACTAAGAAGGAGTTATATGTGGATGGGAAACAGCAGATTAGTGCATACCTTTTCCGTAACAGATAAAACCGTACGACTCTTCTCTTAGGACAATACCCTTTTCTAGATTTCGTAGGCGTGAGAACAAAATAGACTTCAACTAATTTTCTGCTTTAGATTTTCTGACGGAACTTATGTATCGGAACTAAGAAGTTCAGATCTTCTATTTAAGGGGCGTTTGGTTTGAGCACGGGTTTGGAAATAGGTATGGGTATAATAGTAGAAGGGAATAAGAATAAGAATGGGTATAAAAAATGATGTTTGATTTGTAACTTGGGTTTCTGTATTAATACCAATAATGTTGTTGTTG
>JANKOE010000003.1:55879340-55892529 GCA_026284465.1 Erythroxylum citrifolium
AACCTAATTTTTTAGGTTCGGTTCGAACCGAACCTGAACTCAGGTTCGGTTAACCTTATTTATAGGTTCGGTTTACAAGTTCAGGTCTGGTTTACAGGGTCATGGGTTTTTTTGAACACCCCTACTAGAAAACACCGCACCTCTTCGATGTGATTCGCGATGCTATGCTTATAAGCCCTCCTTAGAAACCCGTAAGCCTGTAAGAACTTGGCCCACGAACGCCGTTTTTAACTAATATGTAAAGTGTATTTGACAGGAAAACCCCTCCAAACTCCCACTAGTTTGACATTCCCCATAACAAAGAAAAAACAAAAATTGGGGTAAGATGTATGAATTTTTTATTTTTAAATAATTTAGAAAAATTAATCTTTAAAATTTTTAAAATAAATTATATTTTTAATTTTAAAAAAAACTCTTAAACTTCTGTTAAAAGTAACCATAAACATGACATGAAAATTATATGAAACAATCAAATGTTACTAATATAATAATTTAGTTTAATTAATTAAATATAATCAAAATTAATCGTTTATTATAATTATATTAAATCATTAACTTAAAGTGATTTTATTTTGTTGTAATTTATTAAAGTTATTTTAATTATCAATTTAATTGAATTTATTTGATTGGATTAAATCATTGTATAAATAATTATTTTATCAAAAATAACTTATCTATTAATTTGAAGTAGTAAGCCTCACTTCTCAGCAGCTTCTACTTGGATGTTATTATTTTGTCAACAATATTTTAATTTATTCACATATAATATTCGTAACACTTATATTTTCTGAAATTTATAATTTTAATTTTTAAAAATTTTAAAATTACCGATTGACTTCGTGCTATCTATTTTTCTTTCTCGGTGTAGGACCTTAATAAAAGAACATCAAGACAAGGTCATTTGACTAAACCTGGTTCTACAAGAACAAACAACCAGTCTCCACAGGCTCAGGGACAAGTCAGCAGATTACAGATGTAGAAGCGAATGGATCTGGGACTTTGGTTTTTGCTTTGTTTTCATGTTTTGGACGGCATGGCTTTTATGATGACGAGAGAAAGTGATATACTACTGTTATTGAACCAATGGCAGGCTACAGGTTTCTATGTAACTAACTCGTGGCTCACTAAACCATAATTAAAGAGGGGACAGGGAAAGCAAGATGTTGCATTTGTATTGAATGAAGCGAACACATAGCCCTTCCACATCTTGGAAACAAGAAACATGCATGCAGTGTAGATTTTGTTTCCCAAGACAAGTCCATCATCATGATGCCCTATTATAAGTTATAACTCCTCTCTCTCTTGGGGGCAAAATCCTTGTGATTTGATACATTACAAACAAAAGAAACTGCTGCTTCTCAAAAAGACGAAACTTAGCTGATCTGCACAGCCATACCATCATCTTCATCAACTATACTATACATTATTGACTTCTATTGGTAAGTAAACAACATAAAGAAATCGTAGGGCCTGCGTACCAATGTTGGAATTTTGTGCTCATGAAGGTATAAAAAGTAGATATGACAAGCCAATACAAATAAACTAAGCAAGCAAACGGAGAACAGAAAGTGGAATTCTTTAAAAAAGCCTAACAACTGGAAGATCCTTGCACATGCTCCTCATAATGCAGCTTCCAGTTGGGGTTGGTGGCTCAAAGAAGATTATGGCTGGATTCTCATTCATCTCATACAAATGTAATATATAGTAGGTATAACATGAACTTTGGAGTTGTCATTCAGAGATTTCAGATTAAAACTCAAGAAATTAGAATAACAAACGAAGTTTATCCCAAAATGAACCTTAAACTAAAGATGGACATAAAAGAAATGAAACAAGAAGAATCGTAACAAAGCAATGCTAACTATCGTCACTCGCCTCTAGGAAACATTGAAATAATAGCATTTCTCAACTCGTCAGGTACACACCAATTCCATCAGAAAAGCACCTGTCATAGTCACTCGTAAAAGCCTGGGGCCTCCCAATGGCTGCCTTTGACACATTATTGTAGCCCTTTTTCCCGTCCTTGCAACAACCACCCATAACACTACACTTCTGACCTTCCCAAGTACATGATAACGACAATAGTATCAAGACAAAGTCCACCGGTGATCGTTTGCGTACGGATTTGTCTTCCATCTCCGTGGGGGATCACTTCATCACATCCTCTATTTCTTTTGTTCAGTTCCAAGCCTGGGCCATTGCTTTTGTTCAGTTCCAAGCTTGTGCCATCGTGTGCCATTGTGTTTTATCCACAAATTTACTGAATAAAAGAAACAGATCCACAAATTTACTGAATAAAAGAAACAGAGGATCTCATGCCTCTCCATTGAAGCTCAGAAATCAGAATTACCATTGATGAAGTCTTAAATAGTTTGTGTCCTCCCCATCAACTCCATCGCCGACCTACTGAAAATATCTCGACTCATCCATAATGTATTTAGACACAAAACCATTTAAAAGTAAATCCCCACCTACCATCTGAGCACACAATATGAGCCTCTTATTAAGGTTTAGCCTTTAATGTCTCTTCCAACCAACTTCACTACTTGTCAACCATGTTCCCTTAACCATTATGGAGCATAATTCAACTATTCCCAGGGACTATACCAAAAACGAGTGCAAACAAAACTATATGAAACAAAGAAAAGGAGACAGATTGTCTCATTGTTATTATCTACAACCATTTCAATCCCCATGAGAGGGACCAATTCACAACCAACCAACGCTAACAAAGCTTTGAACTTTTAGGCCGAATTATTAAAGAAAAGACAAAATAAAATAACATTCTTAATCGTCATCACCAGACTCGTGATGCTCAACCCTAGTCAGGCTCGAGCCACGCACCACTGGCACACTCGGAGCGTCTACAACCTTCGCCGACGACATCTCCATTTGGCAAACCCTAACGGCGCCAATCAATTTCTCCGGCAATTCTTCTTCCGCCTGCGCCTCCACCACAAACCCCATATCAATGGTCACATGGGTCACGCACCCTAATGCCAAATGCAGGATCGTGCTTGCTATCGCCGAACTCCCAATATCAACATCAATCTCAAAATAATTGGGTCCTCGGTGATAACTGCACGACAAAGCTTTACCCAACAAGCACGCACTGTAGCTCCCCACAGCTTTACGCACAATCCATGGCCCTTTTACGATACGATTCACAATCTTAAATCGCTGGTTCCTAAATGCATCGTCCTCGTTGATGAATCTGTATAACAACCACCCTTGAGGTATCGGATCCTCAGTCGCGTAGTAAAAAACAGCACTGTGCATGTCTTTACCCGGGACTTGAAGATTTACAGCGAAAATAAAGCTCTTCATGGACTTCCCTTGCGATTGCGCGTTTCTCAGCGCTTGAGCTACGCGATTATCGGGACGACCCAGTACGTTCTCGAGTTTCGTCGTCGACTTGAGCCAATCCATTCCGGCAGGCGACAGTAAGTAGTCACCGGCGGGGGCTTTCTGGCGTTTGGAGAAATAGTTTGCTGATCGTACATGGAACACATCGCCGGGAGGAGAAGCCCACCCGTTGGTACCAATTTGCAGATCAACGTGGCGGAGAGATCCACCGTTGATCGATTCTGAGATCCAGTCCGGCACGGCAGATGCGGAAGTGCTGGTGGTAGCGGAGCAGGTGGTGGTGGATCTTGAAGCGGCGGTCTCCGCCATGGAGCTGCGGTGTTTTTGCTTCGTTGGACACATGCTTGATGAAATGCGACAATGGAGAGTTCAGAGTTGTTTACAAGCGGAAAACACTCTCCGTCGCCGTTGGGACTCTTAATACCTGAGCGTTGCAAACTGATGATGCCACTGAATGTTAGTGAGATAGAATAATATAAGCGAGCGTTAATAAATAAAAAAATGGGATGGATGGTCAATATTGTCCCTAAGCCGGCCCCGAAACTACAAAAGAACCCGTTACCACCTAATTTCTTTTTCTTTGTATTTGTGATGAACCATTTAAATGCTACTATAGTACGTCAAAATATTTTAAAAATTGAAGAGTAGGATAAACCAATAAGATAATTTAAGGTTTAAGAGGTTCAATCAGTATTAAATTATTATGAAATTAATTAAATATTAAATAAAATTTAAAGTATGATTAAAAAATTGTTCTTACCTATTAAAGAATTTAAAATTTAATTAAAATGATATTTTTAAATAACATTAATTGATTTATTTTAGTTTAAAAATTGTTGATTTACAAAATTTAACTAATTAAGTAATATCGATTATCGTTGATTTTTAACTCTAATTGTTGATTTTTAATAATTAGAGCTATTAAAGTAAATTAAAAAAAATTAAAACTGAACCGTAAAATTAGACATTTCGAAATTTTTACGAATAAACTGGTTAAATCGGTTAAAATTTTTAATTATATATAAGAAGAATAAAAAGCCACATAATATTTTAAAACTACTTGTGTTTTAAAGAGGACAACCCTTAATTATAATATTTTTGAGTTGTGAATTTTTGACATTAATTTCTTAAAGTTGTTTGAGTGTACAGTCAAGATTGGTCTGCGAAGCATCAACCATATCTCGGATAAGTCTTTAAGTCAGAATAGGAATCTACATTCACTTTTTTCCTTTATTCTCTATTTCTTTTTATTTTTTGATAATATCTCTTTTAACCAAAAAGAAAAAGTGGTACATATGTAAAATTGAAAAACAGTGAGGGGTGTAGTTAACATTACACTGGACGATGCGATGGCAGATACAGGGATTGGGGATAACGGATCTTGAGTTTGACAGCCGCTGATGGCGACACGTGGAGCGAAATCACTGCCCAAGCGCAATTAATGATGCAATCCTTCTAAAAATCACGCCTAACCCTCATTACATTGCATATTAGAAATATTCTAAGTTGTGGACCACGCCGTCGAATAAATTAAAGAACAACCATTATGTATTGGCACTCTAATCTAGTGCATTCAAGACAAATGAGTTATTATGCGGATCACCTGCTGATTCATACTTCAATGCTTGGACAGGAGCAGTGTGATACTGCCAAATAGGTAAATCTAGTTATTGTTCTGAGGATATGATGCTTGCGTACGTCCGTTATATTGATGTTTGAAGATTTTCTTAACAAATAACGAAACAAACTAAACCAAATGATCGTTTGAGAAAGTCATAACTCAAAAGCAATGATGAAAACAACCATGTTTTAACTAAAAAGTTTTTTTTTTTTTTGAAGTTAACTAAAAAGTTAAACTTAGATTAAATAAAATAAAAAATTTAAAATTTAAATGAAAAAATTATATTATCAATTAAAAATTTTAAGGTTTAATTAATAAAAGATATTGATAAATACAAATTAATTGATTTATTTAATTTGTAAAAAACATTAACCGATTAATTAATAAACTGATCAATTTTTAACAAATAAATCGAACCGAAAAATTATACATTGAATATTTTTTTCGATCGAATTAATTAAAATTTTTAATCATTAAAAACAACATTCCTCCCGATTAAATTTTGTTAGTTGAGACTTGAGAGTTGAAAAAGAATAACAGCTCTATTGGTCTTTCTTATTGTACAAACTACCACCAATAGAATCTAATTTGAGCAAAGTTTCATCTTGTATATGCCCAAAGAATGATGAACAACCTGCTTAAGTTATGTTTCTGCAGTCCAACAACAAGATAAGAAGTACCATAAGCATGATTTTACCAACCCAAGTTCAAGCGACGGATGGTATGAACTGAGAACATGAGTAACTAACTACTGGTCAGATATCACACCAAATTCTTGCTTCTATGGAGCTGGGATGAATGACATGGTAGCAGATATACAAATAAAAGTAAATTCCAGTCTCTTGTCATCAAGTACATGATCAGCCAAAAAATCTAACCGCAGCTCTGCTATCGGGCAAATCTATCAAACAATTACCTGCAAGTAAAGGCCACAACAATTAGTACCATCTCATTGTTTGCTAAAACAAGAAACTCATTTGCAAAACAAAAATATTAGCTTGCAGAAAGGGAATCTTAGAAGTATGAAAGAACAGGTAAAAATATACAAAGGCATAGAAACTAAGCCTTATAATCAACAGCTGGAAAATAAATAAGTCACTAACTGAGATGAATAATGTGTCAGTCAGTGCAGCCCAAAATATATAAGTCTACTACCCAAAATGCATTATTCATAAAATATATTGACGCAAAAACATAATCACCCACAAGGTCTCTGTCACAATGTGGGTAGTACACAACAAATTTTGAAGATTTTGAGCAATGTTTTCAAAGCATAAGAACAATTTGACATCTCAGAAGGCAACTGAAAGTGGATGAAAAACCACCTTTCCTAAGGGAGAAAGGATTGACAATGTACACTTTGGAAAAACAATGTCATGCAGGAAAATAACGCACAAAACTATGAGTAAATTCAGCTTAATCTAATAACACAAGCATACCTGTACAACAGTAGTCAAACTTCGTGGTTAAAAAAGAAAGACATACGGATAAATTATGTATTAGCTTCTCTTCAACTGAGTTAGGCCCTAATCTTAAATCAGTCAAGATCAATTAAATCAACCCCGTACATTCATATCATCATTTTCTCTATGATATGAAGCAGGTGCCAAATCAATAATATAGTCACACAGATTGAATATTGACCCTCACGAATGTATCTATTACATGTGGGAATATTGAAAATTAGAAAATGGAGGCAATGAAGATCAGGCACTGTGTCAACTTCAACCAGGCTTAAAGAATAAATTTTCCATCTTTGCACAAAATCAAAATTCAACATTGCCAATGAACCTTCACAATATAATTGTGAGATCACCGACATTTTTGGACTCATAACAAATCCCACAGTGAGTGCAACCTTCTTCTATAATTTCCACGAGGTACTATCTTATTCAATGTTTGTTCAATTACACAAATATTGATGAAATACTATGAAGGCTATGAATTTGGATTATTATAAACTGAAAATGATTTTTTTGAAAAAGGATGCACAATCACTAGCTAATAGAATATGCCTCTCTCGAGCCTTCAAACACGTCTTCATTCCTATAGTTTCTGCAACTCAGTAGAAGACCTAATGAATAGAAATGAGATCCAGAAAAGAAAAGCAGAATATGAATAACATCCAATGTATAGAATCAACGAGTATACTTCTTATAAAAGTCCAAGCAGCAAAATACCACGTCTGCACTAATATCACTACCCTCATTCTTACGCATGCAACAAGTAAAACGAACGAACGATATTCCAAAAAATGCACATCTACCAAGACGTTATTTCCAGATTTTAGGGGAATTCCTAAAGAGTGCAACAAATGAGACAAACCCAATAACTCTAAACCAAAAACATTGGAACTGTATCAGCCAAATTGTGAGAACAAGTAAACAAGCTAAAGAGCTTTGCAGCATTTCACCTTTCCAAATCATGTAAAGCACAAAAAGAACAGAAGCCTAGGGAAACAAAAACATGGAAAGGAACTTTACAAAACCCTGAAATCCTCAATGCGCCTTTCTCCTCTGGGGTTGTTTATCAGTGGCTAATCTGTAAATCCAGTAGACCTAACACAAGAACAGAAACACAGTAAATTCAAACAGCAAGAATCAAACAGCAACCAGAGTGATTGGGAGTACCAGAGCAAGGACATGGGCTGCAATTAGAAGAACCACCATTAAAGGCACTAAGTCGAGGAACCATGGCCGCGGCATGGAGTCCTTGGTCATTTTTCAATGGAAAAATGAATGTGAGAGAGCTCTAGATCAGGAGTTACAACTTTCAATAACGCTCGTTTCGAGTCTTAGCAAGTATTCGGAGACAGAGAGGGGTTTCCGGTACATTCGGGTTTAATTAAAGCGGCGATGGGTCATGGAGCTCCATTCCTAATGCTCTCCACGTATAGTCTAGAATCTAGATTCTTCTAGACCATAAATTAAAGGGTTAATAAAAAAAAGTCAACAAATTTTCAATTTTTTTAATTATATTCCAAATAAAAAGTAGCAATAAAATGCTTAAAATTTTATTTTTTTTCAATTTTAGCCCGACATTAGTGTTTATGTTACATATACTGACGTGTCTGACCAAATGTTTCAGAAACCTTAACTATTAATACACATCAGCCAACATTAACAAAACAAATGAAAATTAACGAAACGGTATTGTTTAATCATACAATTAAAATGACATTGTTGTTTAAAAATAATCTAAATTAGATTATGTAGCTCCAACGACCTTACTTTTTGATTTCAGTTTTCTCCTTAGTTTTCAGTTTATTCTCTCGACGCTTTCACCCTTTAATTTTCATATTACGCAGCCTCGACGCCCTCACATTAAGGGCATAAAGAGAATGAACTAAAAATAAAAAGCTTGCTGGTGCAGTGCGCTGCAATGCGAGAATAGTTTGGGGCATAAGAACAAACAAAAAATGAAGGGCTGAGGGCATCGGAAGAACAATAGATAACGTCAGGCTATAATTAAAGAAATTGAAAGTTTGAGCATTTTATTGCCACTTTTTGAAGATTGTGATAGAATTGAAAAAAATTGAAAACTTGTGCATTTTATTGTTACTTTTTAAAGTTCGGATTATAATTACAAAATGATGAAAGTCGAGCTTTTATTAATAATTAGCCCTAAATTAAAATACTGGTCTAAAAGAGTCAAAATTTTAACATATTATGAGGTTTAATTAAATTCAGAAAACTGAGAAAATTAATTTAGTTATATTAATATTATCTATGTAAAAATAAAATGTTTATTTTTTATTTCTCATTATAGTTTTTTTCAATATTTTAAAAACAACAACAACAACAACAACAACAACACCATAATGTACAAGGCTCCCCACTTTGAGAAGATATAAGGAGGGACATCAATTGTATGCGACCTTCCCTTTGTATTTTACAAAGAGGTTATCTCTGTGATTTAAACCTGTAACCTTTTGATCACAAAGAAACAACTTTACCAGTTGCTCCAAGAATTTTAAAAACCCAACTAAAATTAAATGAGTAAGACAAGAATTTTAATATTTAAAAGATTCAACCATCGTAATAAAATTAGATAAAGATTAAACAAATTTAAAGAATTTAAAATATGATTAAAATAGATTGATCTTACTTATTGAAGATTTAAAGTTTAATTAAAAAAAGAGATTGTTAAATGAAAATTAATTAATCGTGGTTAATAAAAACTTATTAATTTACGAAAATTGATCAATTGATTAATAAATTGGTCAGTTTTTAACAACAAGAGTTATTAAAATAAATCGAACATAAAAATTAAAAACCGAACAATAAAATTCGATGATTCAAAAATTTTATGGTTAAATTGGCTGAGTACGTTGAGTTTTTAATTATTGATTTGTTATTTTTATTTTTTTATTTAATGAATATATTCAGTATTTATTTTGAGTGTATTAAACTATTAATCAAAAAGATTTCACAGAGTATTTAATGAGCAAACGTGGCAGTTCTTTTGAATCATCATCCTCCGCCTTGTACGCATTTCTCGGATCAGTTACTGTACAAAAGCTTTGTTGCCGACGCGTTCACTGTTAGTTTTTATTTTGTCCTTTTACGTAGGAGTTATGTAGGAGCTATTAATAAAATCTCTGTTAAGGGATTCTTTACTGTTTGAATGGATCTTCTCAATGTACGTGAGGCTGAGATTATTTGTTGATTATTTGTTATTCAATTACGTCTATAAGGCTATTTAATAGACCACTTTGCTAGTTGAGAGATACAAATATACAATATCATTCTTCCATATTTCTTCTATTCATAAACTTTTTACATATAACATTTGATATCTGAGCCTCCCACGAGGATTGATCAATAAAAGTTGCAGTCTTCTATTTGAGAAGAAATAGAAGAATGGTGACAGAGAGCTCTTTTGTGCAACTAAGAGTTCCAAAGTTTGTTGGGCATTATGATCGCTGAGCAATGCTTATGAAAAACTTCCGAAAGTCAAAAGAATACTAGGAATTGGTGGAGGATGGGATTCCTGCAGCAGTAGAAAGTGAGATTCTCACGGATACAGAGAAGAAGAACATTGCAGATCAGAAGTTGAAAGACATGAAAGCAAAGAACTATTCGTTCCAGGCATTGGATCGTACAATCCTGAAGACAAATTCTCAACAAGGATACAACAAAGAGTATATGGGATTCAATGAAGCAAAAATATCAAGGTACAACTCAAGTCAAGTGGGCACAATTACAGGCTCTCCGAAGGAAGTTTGAAATTCTCCACATGAAGATTGGAGAATCCATAAATGAGTATTTTGCTCGAACCCTTACCATAGCTAACAAGATGAAAGCAAATGGTGAGGATAAAGGAGATCAAGTTGTTGTTGAGAAAATTTTGCAATCTATAACTCCTAAGTTCAATTATATTGTATGTTTCATTGAGGAGTCAAAGGATACAAGCACTCTAACCGTTGATGGGTTGCAAAGCAATCTCCTTGTATATGAACAACGTGTGGGTTTTCACAATGAAGAAGAACAGGCTTTGGAGATAACTCAAGGAGATGAAGCTGGAGGAAGAGGTTGAGGCTGTGGAAGTTTCCGAGGAAAAGGTAGTGCAAGAGGCAAACAAAGCTTTAACAAAGCCACAGTGAAATGCTACAATTGTCACAAATTGGGACATTTTCAATGGGAGTGTCCAAGTAGGGAGGAGGAAGCAAATTATGCAGAAGGTCAAGAGGAGATGTTATTAATGGCATATGTGAATACAAAGGAGGCTACTAAAGAAGAAAAATGATTCCTTGATTCGGGGTGTAGCAATCATATATGTGAAAAAAGGAATGTTTTTCAGATTTTGAAAAATACACTGACTTTGTGAAGTTGGGTGATGATTCAAGAATGGTTGTGCAAGGAAAAGGAAATGCAATAGTGCAAGTCAATGGAGCAGTGCAGATCATTACAGAAGTATTCTATATGCCAGATTTACATAACAACTTGTTAAGCATCGGCCAACTTCAAGAAAAGGGCTTGCAATTCTATTTCAACATGATACATGCAAGGTGTATCATCCTTAGAGAGGTTTGATCATGGAAACAAAGTCTTCTAATAGAATGTACGTATTGCAAGCTGTATCTATGCTTATGGTATCAGCCTGTCTCAACACGTTCTTATAAGACAAGGTGCAGCTTTGGCAATGTAGGTATGGACATCTAAGCTTTGATGGTATGAAGATCCTTAAAAAAATGGTGATTGGCCTGCCACAACTCAAGTCTCCTCTGAAGGTGTGTAGGGATTGTTTGGTTGAAAAGCAAAAGAGGGGCCCATTTCCAAAAACAAGCACGTGGAGAGCCTCACAAATTTTGCAGTTAGTACATGCAGATATCTGTGGCCCAATCTAGTAGCCAAAAGAGGTACTTTCTCACTTTCATCGATGACTCCAGTAGAAAAACATGGGTTTATTTCTTAGCAGAAACATCAGAAGCTGTTAAATTTTTCAAATGTTTTAAAGCCCATATTGAGAAGCAAACAAAATAGTATGTTAGAGACTTGCATGCTGATTGAGGGGGAGAGTTTAGATCATAAAAGTTAACAAACTTTTGTGATGAAAATGGAAGTCAGAGACAATTGACAACTACCTACACCCCAAAACAGAATGGAGTTGCAAAAAGGAAGAACATAACCATTATGAATATGGTTCAAAGTATGCTTTCATAAAAGAAAATTCCAAAACCTTTCTGGCTTGAAGCAGTTAACTGGACGACACTTATGTTGAATCGAAGCCCGACTCTAGCAGTGAAAAAGATGACTCTTGAAGAAGCTTGGAGTGGAATAAGACCTTCAGTAAAGTATTTTAGAGTTTTTGGTTATCTTTCTCATGTTCTTGTTCATGACAAAAAAAGAACTAAAATTGATGATAAAAGCTTGAGTTGTGTCTTGTTAGGAGTCAGCGAGGAATCAAAGGCTTACAAGCTTTATGATCCAATTTCACAAAGGATCATAATTAGTATAGATGTTATTTTCGAAGAAGGCAAGTGCTAGGATTGGGATAAGAAATATGAAAAGGCAATTGTACATGATCTGGAAACAGGTGATCTTGAGGAGGAAACCGATATAATCGTTGAAAATGAAAAAAACGTTGAATCAAATCATGAAAGTGAAATCGATGAAAATGGATCACCAGATGATCATGAAAGGATTTGACAACTACCAGCTTGGATGAAGGACTACAAAATTGGAGAAGATGATGTTACCCTCTTTTCCATGTTTGCATCAGCTGATCCTATTCACTTTGAAGATGCTATGAAGAAAGAAAAATGGAGAAAAGCTATGGACCTGGAAATAAAAGCAATAGAAAGGAATGACACGTGGGAGTTGATGGAGCTGCCTGAATGAGCAAAAAAGGTCTGTATGAAATGGGTTTATAAGACTAAATTCAATGAAAAAGACGAGGTTGATAAATATAAGCCTAGGCTTGTAGTGAAGGTATGTTTAACAATATGGGATAGATTACACGGAAGTTTTTGCTCTAGTTGCACAAATGGAGACAATTTGTTTGGTGATTATGCTTGCGACTCAAAAAGGATGGTTTATATATCAGCTAGATGTGAAGTCTGCATTCTTATACAGTGAACTGGATGAAGAATTTTATTTGGAGCAGCCCTGTGGATATGTGCAGAAGGGAAACGAACAAAAAGTTTATAAGTTGAAGAAGGCACTATATGAACTTAAACAAGCACCGCATGCTTGGTATAGCTGAATAGAAGCTTACTTTGTGAAGAAAGGTTTTGAAAAGTGTGATTATGAGCATGCATTGTTCATCAAAAAGGGAAAAGAAGGCAAGGTATTGATTGTAAGCTTATAAATTGATGATCTCATTTTTATAGGAAATAATGAAATAATGTTGGCAGACTTCAAAAAGCCCATAAACCTTAAGTTTGACATGATAGATCTAGGACAATTAAGATTTTTTCTTGGTCTTAAGGTCTCACAAAGAATAGATGGGATTTTTATTAGTCAAAAGAAGTATGCTTTTGAAGTACTGCAAAGGTTTGGAATGGATAAAAGTAATCTTGTTCACAATCCGATTGTTCCTGGCATTAAGCTCACTATGGATGAAGGAGTCAAGGTGGATAAGACATACTACAAATAGATTATAGGTAGTCTTATTTATTTAACAACTACTCGACCAGATATTATGTTCATGGTAAGTCTTATTAGCAAGTTTATGGAAAATCCCACAGAGCTTCATTTA
>JANKOE010000003.1:55894353-55906857 GCA_026284465.1 Erythroxylum citrifolium
CCAAACGAAGGAAATTAAATTTCACTTCTTTTCCTTTCCTTTCATTTCCTCATTTAAATTTACTCTCGTTTCCTTTATATCTTAGATTGTCATACACAGTGTTAGTGAACTTATTCTCTAATAAAAACTAGTACATTTATTTTTTAAGTATATTTATACTTTAAATTTATAAGATCAACTACTATCTTCGTTAGTAACATATGTAATATTAGTTTTACTATTTCTTCAATATTTTGTTTTGATGAAATATATTTAAATATAATTTAAATATCATAATTATGATTTTATAATTTCAATTATGTAATAATTATTTTAGAAATTTTATCTTAAAAAATAATATTATCATGCATTAATTATGACCAACCAATTGACTACAAGGTTATAAATTTAGCACTCTTTATCTATGCTGCAAAATCTTTCAAGGAGGGGGATTTCAGCTAAACCTCTTTTTTGTGACTTTTGCTTGAAGGAGATCGATTATACTTTCTGTTGTTCTTGGCACTATGATTTCTTGTTTGCCTCTTTCTTGTGCATTCATTAGGTTGATTCTATAAAAGACGGTTGTTGCCTTCATTAGGTTGATTCTTAACAATTGGCATATCTCGTGGGCCCGATAGTGAAGAAACATTTGCAAAAGGAGGAATAGATGTTTATAAAGATCGAATGCTGAAGAAGTTACTAACAAATGCAGTCCTTTTACTTTCCAGGACTTTTCTGTGAAGTTGTCCCAGAGATGTGGATTAATATAATGCTCATTCGCATGGCACTGAAGCCTCACAGGTTCAATGTCATCGCGATTTCAGCCTTATGACGTCCAGTTCCAGAGTCTTCATGGATTTGTATGTGCGGGGTCCTCCATAAAAGTGGATAAGAAACAGCAGATATAGTGAGTAATCACTAAAATAAAAATGGAGTTTAGCAATGGACATTAGGTTAACGACAAAATTTACCGACAGATAAAGATATCGAAAAAATGACTATAGGTAATAATTTGCGACAAACCACAGATTTTCTGTTGCTAATTTACCGACGGACAATTTGTGGTACTGTCGGTGAATATACCGACAGTTATTTTGTGTTGTTGGTAAGTTTAGCAATGGAATGATTGTTTCGGTTTAAAGTTACTTACGCATAAATCTTGTCTATCAATAAATTTATCGGCAACATTGGTTATTCCATTAGTAAGTTAACGCTCAACATTACCGACGGTTATTAGTTTTGTGTCGGTAAATCGAATAGATTTTACCAAACAACTTTGTTTTTTTATCGACAAATTTACTATTTTTTTAAAATTTCCCTGCATTTAATTTTATTTAACAATTGTTTGGTTGATGCATAATTTATACAGTTATCAACTATCTGTTGATAATATTTTGATTTGTTTCTACATTTAATTTGTTAAAATAGAAAGTTGATTGATAATATAAAGTAAAAATTTATCTTAATTAATAATAAAATTTTATTTTGTACATTATAAGTATTTAATTCATACGAAATAACTACAAGTACATTATTCATTTGGTGACTGCGGATGCTCTAACTACTACGATAAGGCGTTGTTTCTCCTCTTTAACTCATCCATCTCATTACGAAACTGAGCTATGTACTTCATAGACTGTTGCAATTAAGTTGTCAATGTCTGTATTGTGCTCCGAAGCTTATGAACTTTATTGGGTGCGGACTGCCTACTAGATGCTACTGTACTGAATGTGGAATATTGCGAATAACATGTATTCGCAAATGAACCTAAGCCGAATATCCTTCCACGACGATCCCTACCACCCACTGCATGTATGAAGATAGGTTTGACTCATCAACATCTTCAGATTGCTGAGATTGTCATTGAATGTTTTCTTGTATTTGATCATATCAGAAGACAACGTTTATATTAGTAAGTGATAATTATTAAGCATTCATATTAAAGTATAAATTTCACATACATTTAGTTCTCTACATCGAGAGTTGAAGATGGTCACATCGATATGCTTTTTAGTGTGAGTGTGCAAAAAGAGCTGACGGAGTGTAGACTTCGTGCCCATAGACTTTTCCTGTATCAAAAGAAAATGTTATAAGTGAACTACAATTTGGGAAAATTTTGGGAAAATTTTCTCTATTTTTATGATATTTACCTCCTATTAAACAAAGAAAATAACTAAAAAATACAATCATATATGGCACTAGACATTTATAACATTATCATTTTCCATAATACATATATTTTCATTCCAAAATTCACACATCAAATTAAATTGGCGTGCACCAAAGTAAAAAACAGAATATAAATGTAAAGTATAAATACTTACAAGTCTCTCTGCATGTTTCGTGGTGGGTAATAGATACTTCAGTATGTATGGAAAGACTCTCTCCCCCAGCCCTCCACATCTGTTGGTAGAATTATCTTCTGAAATGGATATTGTCTCGGGTGATGTCCAATATTTCCGCCAACGACTCCATATTTGTTCATAAATATAAGGCAGTCGTATATCGATCTTGTGTATCGTACAAACAAAGTTTCGTTATTGTGTACGTGCTCATCTCTTCCATGCTTTATAAATGACCGCGTCAAATTCAGAATCTCAAAAAAATTCTTTCTGAAACAAAAGGAAAAATATATGATAAGTACTTATAATCTACAATATTTATCTAATTAATGTATAAAAATCTATTAAAAATAAAAAATATATTTTGAATCTCAAACTCCTGATAATAAAATCCCTTTGTCGTTTTAGAGATATTCTTCCATATATAACCCTCAAGATCAATCTTCTCCTTAAATTTGGATGTCATATTTTTTTAACACGGTCTAGATAGAATCAACCTAATATTAAAACAATTAATTTTATATCATTTTTTAAATCTAAACCTATAACTTAATTATAAAGATATGGTGTTTTATATATTTTTACTTACAGATTGTTAACAATTGTGATGTAAGTTCTTCCCTCAACTTCAGGTTGGAGGTCGCCTCCTTCATCTGCATCGTTTACCCCTGATATCTCTGTCAGTATATGGGTGGTGAATGGTTTAGCAGTAAGTACGGAAGGTGATACCTCATCTGTAAGTGTAGTAGTTGAAGGTACAACATCTGATTCGGTTGCAGTTGCAAAATGTGATGTTTTCCCTGGACAATAACTGACTCCAAGTCGTGTTTTGAACCTTAGTAGCATTATATCCTGTTTTCTCTTTGGTGACATATTTCAACCTTAAATTCATATTTTATTGAATATTCTAAGGAATGGTGAACTCTTGATCAAGAATAACGGAAAATAATCTCAAAGTAACTTTTTGATGTTTTATTGGCCAAATAACTTCTCTTTTATACCTCCTTCACTTGTTAAAACCAAAACCCTAACTCTTAATAAGCTTCTTTTTTTGTTTTCCATTTCATAGCCGAAATACCACTCCCTCGTAAGCTTACTCCACTCCACTACACTACACTAAACCATCAAAAAGAGTTGAAATCATTTTTTCAATGTAGGAATGATTCATTTTTTATTATACAGATTTGTATCAAAGTTATAACACTCTCATCATTTAAAGAAATAGATTTATACCAATTTAAATTACGCAGAATACTTTCATACAGTAAACATCAACATAACAAACATTTCATCAAATACCTTACGTGCATCAGAAATTCATCCCAACATCACAACCAAAATTACGTCTTGTCCCTTCCTTCACTAACATTTATATCTTAAAATTATTTTCCAATAACAGAATACACAAATAAACGAAAATAATCAAATACTCAAACTTTAATCCAATATACGAAAAAAGATGACAATGGCTGCAAAAATACCTCCACCGAAGGACACAATGATAATGGTTAGAGAAGACAAACACCGACAAGCAGAAAAGGAGTCCATGACAAAGAAATCGTAGAGAAGAAAATCGCACGAGAGGAGAGACGAAGAAGAAGATGCAGGGGAAGGAGGAGCTTTCGGGTGAGTTAAATGTAAACCAAAACGACATTGTTTGGTAAGCAGAAGACGACGTTTACCTTGAAAATTTACCGATGAAAAATTTTCCGTCAGTAAACTCAAAACTTTTTTATTCTGCCAACAATTCCTGCCTTCTTTACAGACGGACATTTTATACCGTCGCTAAAGTCTGTTGAAAATTTTGCCGGGATAATTTCCCTCCTTATTTATCGATGGATATTACTACCGCTGCTAAACAAAATTTTTTCCGTTAATATTACTGACAGAAATTGATTTTTTGTCGGTAATTTACAACGGTTTCATTTTTGTCAGTAATTTTTCATCGCTAATTCCTGCTTTTCTTACGGTGAATCAATCGTTTACAAATCTAGCAGCTTCTTTTTTCTATGCCTTAAAGCTTGGGGAAGTGCATGTCCTTAATTGGAAAGAAGGGCAAGTTTTGTATTCAAATGGAAGTGTACATAACTAGATACAGCCCTCTTGTACACGTGAACCAAACGAGGAGGGGAAGAAAATCTGATTCCTTGAACTATTCCTCCCACCTGGTAAACGTATTACGTTTCAGCTTGCATGTCTGCTGGTAAACGAGGCGCCGCAGGAAATTGCAGAACTGTTATTGCCTTTCTGAACCGCCAATAATTTATAATACCAAGGTGGGAAAAAAGCTTAACCAAACCCCAACTCCATACATGGCAACTTGTATTATGATCCTCATCTGTGTTGCTTGTTCTGACACGCTAGTGATGTATCATTTTCATCAACAGCTTTGGTAGGTCACAACAAAAGTTTGATGCAATGAACTCGTGAATCCTCAATGATTTATGGTATAGATAAGCAAAGTTTAGAGAAGGTGAAATTATCATTTCGGTAAATTGTTAACATAACTATTAGAGTACTGCTCTTACTGGGATGAATCCAATTTTTACTTAAAAGGTCGAAAGCACAGGAGATACGATCTTAACCCTTGAAAGGTCAAAGTTTCATTATCAAATGTATTGATGCTTGTCAACGCAACAAGTGGATAAAATATCTTTCCCCTGCATTTTTCTTATCGGTCCGCCAGCAGTTCCGATCGTACGGCAGTAGTCCCTGGTACGATTAATGTTTGACGAGTTCAACTTTTCATGAATCTGCCTGCGGATACAGAGAGGATGATGGGTCGGACTCAAAGCTATTCAATTTTTGGCTCGAGTCTGCTCCGATTAAGGATGGTTTTCAGGAATTCAGATTCTCTGTCCAATATTACTTTGTCTTATTCTGTCTATAAAATTTCAGTCATTTATTTTGTAGGACCCACGCAGAACCCACATAAATAAATGACTGAGATTTATTAGACACAATAAGATACCTTAATATTGGACAAAGGATCTGAACTAAGTTTTCAGGCTCCAATTCTTTGGGATTTCACTCTTCAATCTTATTCCTCAACTAACCATTTTCAATACTTTTTGTTAGATTAAATTAATCAATGCGAGATGGTTATACAAAAGTACTAATCACATCAAGAAAGGAAAAGATTCAAAAATAAAATCTTATGGTAGAAATTTCAGGCACAAAGTTGAACAAGTCAACATTTGCGTTACATCCATTGGGATTGCCACAACTACTCTCTTAAATTAGACTCGTAATTAATTAATTAATTAATAATAAAAACAAGCATACTCACTTGAGGCACGTGCCAATTCATCCCCATTGCCAATGAATCATGCATAGATCACACAGGTCACAAGTCATACAAAGAAACAACGCAAGCATTTAATTTGGCCTTGACTCAGTTTAGGACAACCTTAACCTTAAGCTACGCCTACGCTCATCATCACATAACCACCTCACAGTTCTTAACTTTTTTTTTGTCATCAACCCAACAAAACCCCCCTTATTTTCTGCTAAGCCAAACATGTAAATTGAGTCACAAGTTCTTAATTTTGACTTCTTCCCAGTTTGGAAACTGAGGAAACCATTGTGAAATTTAATTGCTTGATATGGTTATTTCCATTGTTTGCTTCCATCGGTGTCTCAACGAACCCACCCATCAAATACTCTTGCCTCTTAACTTTTCCCCTTCCTTTTCTCTCTTCCAACTCTCATAAGCCCTTTCTATTCTCTCTCTCTCTCTCTCTCTGTTGTGGCATTTCACTTCGCTTCCGTTGTTCAGGTACTCTTTCCTCATCTTCTCTCCCTATTATAAAAAAGGTCATGTTCTTTTTTGGTGTATATCATGTCTTTTCCATTTCAACTTCGATTTCGTTTTCTTCTGTTAAAGTAAACAGCTTTGCAGATTGTTATTTGTTTTGAATATTGCTTATAGTGCTCTTCTTCTTTTCTTTTTTTTTCTCCCCCCTAAGACTTTCTATTTCTCATATGGTGGAAAGAATGGAAGATCTGTGCATCAGCTTCGACTAAAGATTGAAACTTTGCTCGTCTTTTTCATTATTTTTGGATTTTGCAGGTTATGATTGTATTTGAATGATCACTCCTGAATTGGGATTTTACATATATGCGTATTGTGAATGTCAAGCATCGTAAATATAGGTTAGAGGGTAGGTGCCAATTCCCTTTGGCAAGATTTCTGAAACTGTCGCGGTCAATTTTTCTTGTGGTGGTGGTTGTTGTTGTTGCGAGTCTCCTTTCTCTTTTTCAGCAAAGAGGTGAGCAACTTGGAGTTTCAAGCGAGAATATGGGATACCTTAATTCAGTACTCTCGTCTTCGAGCCAGGTTTATGCTGATGACGGTCCTGTGAGCGGCGGAGGACTCAGGTTTTGATCCTTTAATGATCCTTATTGATCTCTTTGGTTGGATCTATCAAAGTCCTATTCTCCCATTATTTCTTTTTGGGTACATAGCCAATTAGCGATTAATTTATCACGTAAGCTGTGGCTTAACCTCTAAATGTGTTTCTATTTAATACCTGGCAAATCTGGAGTGTTTACATTTCTGAATCACGTCCTTATGTAAGCTTTGCTTATCCTGTGATAGAATCTGTTATTTCATAAATATAATGATGTTATCTAATTGCCTTAGTCGAAGATTAAGTAAATCATTTATGTGGTTCTAAAAGTTCTTGTTGATTTGTCTATCGTATCACCTTCTTCATATAGGTCCTTTATCAGGAAGTCAACAATCACATCACTTATCTTCCATGTTAAGAATAACTTCAATTTCATTTCTTCAGTGGGTCCTGATTGGTAGAAGAGAAGTCATGTTTTATTGAGCAGATTGTAATATCAATAAATTAATTTGCAGAGATGATAAAAACATTAAACCAGTGGAGCATTTTATAGGTCGCTGGTTACCTTTGGAAGACGATGATGTAAAGAAATTCTGGGATTTGATATTCAGTACTCCATGCAAATTTTCTAGCTCATATACCATCTAGATGCTTTGCGTACTGTTTTCTCAATGTTTCTCAAATGAAGTTGAAAGGAATTACTCCAGATTGTATTTTTTTTCGTGTTGATTATGCAACCTGGACTTGCGAGGAAAATCGTTGACTATTGTTGATCTCTTTTGTTCACATCAAACTTTGTTGAATTTGTTGTGGAACACGTGAATGACTTCTCTTGCTAATCACACGGACTTGACTTTGTGAATCGAACAAACCTTTCGTTCAACCTGAGAGGCATTTGTCTCGATTATTGTTGCTCCTCCTTTTGTCGTATCTGGATTCATTAAACTTGTCTTATTGCATACAAGCCAATGTTGCTCGTGGAGACTCGTCGTTGTTCTTTTGTTCTCTATTTGTTACCCAATCTAACAGGCCTTTCTTGTCACTTCGTATATATTGCCTTATGTAGACTGAGGATTTAGTGTTGCCAATTGCCATATCAATATTGGTCATATTGTCAACTAGCATAAGCAGATGAAAATGCTTGCACGTAGTAATTTTTTGAAGTTCTCCATTATATGCTTTTTTTGAAGCCGCGAGCATTTTTATTGCATTATAATTTTCTTTTTAGAATTCCCATTATTCATTAATAATTGAACAACTTTGAATACCTAATTGGAGTTAGGTTCTTTTATTGTATGAATTAGGTTCTGCCCTATAATACCTTAGGATTTGAAGGATTTATCTGACATAAACTTCCAAAATGTTTTTCTGTATCAGTCAGAATGGAAAGTTCAGCTATGGATATGCAAGCTCCCCAGGGAAAAGATCTTCCATGGAAGATTTTTATGAAACAAGAATCGATGGTGTTGATGGAGAAATAGTTGGCCTGTTTGGTGTTTTTGATGGTATCTCTCTTTCTCTTCAGTTGCACTTCCTCTTTTCCAACAACACACGCTTTTCTCCTTTGAGTTTTTGGAAACTACATTGGATAGTTATATTTTAGTATTAGGATGGTTTCTAATTATATTGTCTCTCCTCTCAAATAGCCTTACTCTTGTTTGCATTTATCTGTTGGATGGTGTCAATATGCTTCAATATTTTACTGATTTTAGCATCAAGTTCAAATTTGGCTTTCAAATTATCGGGTTCTTATCTACTTGTGCATCTTATTCTAGTAGTCTTTCATCTAAACACTGTAAATTCCTTCGTAGTTATTGGATGACCTCATCCTATTATAGCATTGCCACTTCTTCTCCCATTAGCCTCCTGTTGTTTAAAAACATTGTTATGTAGCTGAGGCAATTCATGCTAAAGTCTCGAAATCTTCTCTCAAGTGCTAATATTGGAATCATGAGTTTGGGATGGGAGGTTGTGGATTTTGTGCTGGGATGGGACATATTAATCTGTTCCCGTTCCTTAATAGGGTCACTAATTGCTTATATACCTGTGATTCAAAGCCTTGTTTTGGCATCTAGTCTTTTGCAATTAAAAGTCATGCCTTATCAATATATTAAATATTAAATAAGATCAATTAGGTACAATTGCCTTAAATGTGAATATAACTATGCTTTTCAGGCCATGGAGGAGCACGAGCTGCTGAATATGTGAAGCAAAACCTTTTCAGTAATCTGATCAGCCATCCAAAGTTTATTTCTGATACCAAATCAGCTATAGGTTCTTCCTTTATAACTGCTTAAATAGTTTTCGTTCCAATAATTTCTTTGGCCCTTCACAAACAAAACTTACTTTATGTTATCTTTAATTTCTTCCTCCTCTGTAGCTGATGCGTATAGTCACACAGACTCGGAATTACTCAAGTCAGAGAATAATCAGAACAGAGATGCTGGATCAACTGCTTCCACAGCTATTCTTGTTGGTGATCGTTTGCTCGTTGCAAATGTCGGAGATTCCAGAGCTGTCATATGTCGTGGTGGCAATGGTAACTCTCATTTGAGAATTGAAATGCAAGTTTGTGTTTTTTCATTTGTTGAAGCTTGATGCCACTTTGCGGGAGGCGATGTTTCATTCTTTTCTTATTCTCTTTTCCAATGGCTTGACGAAGACACAAGGAATTATACTATTTTCACTTCCTTGTTTATTACCTGTTTCTTTTAATTATTAGCATTATACTTGTTTTGTCCTAAAATGCTTGTCTGTTTAATAGAATATTAACTTATTAACCATAATATGAGCAATCAAGTGTATTGTTGTGAGCATGATCATCATTAGAGAGCCATTCTTACTTTAATGAAGGTGTTTAGTATGCCCCTTGAACATAAAAAGAGTGCTGAAAGGGATAGTAGTCTAGAGTACAATATACATTACATTAAATAACTCTTAGTTGAGTTGCTTATTTGGCTAGTATATGGTGATTTGTAAAAGCACATCTAAAGCATTATATGTTATTGCACTTAATGATTTAACTGAAAGATATTCTAATCAACACGTTCAGTAATAACATAATTCATGGCAACTTTTCTCTTCGTTTTCTTCAGCTATTGCTGTTTCTCGAGATCACAAACCAGACCAAACTGATGAGCGGCAGAGGATTGAGGATGCAGGAGGATTTGTGATGTGGGCTGGTGAGGACTTCCATTAGTCAACCATTCTGTTGCTATCATTTTGAACTTTTGGGGTAAATTTCTTTTTTCTAGAAGACTAAAGTCCCTATATCAGGCACTTGGAGAGTTGGTGGCGTTCTTGCTGTATCTCGTGCATTTGGTGATAGGCTCTTGAAGCAGTACGTTGTTGCTGATCCAGAAATTCAGGTTTGTTTCTCTTACTCAGCTCTAGTTGTGTTTATGCTAATTGTCAATCTAGTGATTGATGAGTATGAAAGGATGTACAAATATTGAAGTCGTTGCATGCTAAATACAAATTGATGATATGAAATTGTTCAAGTATGCATCAATTTTTAAGTAAGAAGGATTTATTTAAGACATCTGTTACATTATTGCTCCTATAAATTAAAACTGAAGGATTGTGCCTCAAATGATTGTGAACTCTATCTGAGGGATGGCTAGGTCCTCGGTTCCTTTTCTTTTCTCATTTTTGGGTTTAGAACATGCTTTAGCTCTGAAATTGCCGTGGAAACTGCAGGAGGAAAAGATTGACAGCTCACTTGAGTTTCTAATTCTTGCAAGCGATGGATTATGGGATGTTGTCACAAATGAGGTTTGACTGAAATTCCTCTTATCTATGTCATTCTCTTCCATTTCATAGATTAACTAAATGGAATTGACCTGAGCCCAATGTTATCGAGTTGAAATCTTGTTTTGCTTTTAGATACCCACCCTGATTTTGAGTGGACCATCAGGCTATTTGTCACTGTTTTTTCTCATTCAGTTAAAGGAATAAGTTTGTTGACATCTATGTAATATTTTTGGCAGGAAGCTGTTCAAATGACCAAACCAATCGAAGATCCAGAGCAGGCAGCCAAGAGATTATTAGAGGAAGCATACCAGCGGGGCAGCGCTGATAACATTACCTGTGTTGTTGTCCGCTTCTTGGCAAATCAAGGTGGAGGTGGATCATCCCGTGGTAGCTCTGCATAAGCAAATTTCAAATTTAGAGTTCTGTTTCTCTACTTGGAAGGTAAAGAAAAAGGACATATTGTTCTGCAAATTAGTAGTACATAGCTAGTCAAAGGAAGCATAGTGGTTGTGGTGGCATCGAAGATGCATGAACTGAAATGGCTTTTGGATTGTTGACAGCCTGTAGACTAGAACAATATCAGGTTCTTGAAGATGTGCTACTGTGGATTATATGTAAAGAGTCTGAAGACTATGGCTATATTACATGTGTGTTGTAAATGTTGTTTATACTTGCTTCTGTTTTATGCATTACTTGCATTCTGAAATGTGAATGGTCTGATACTTGACCCCCTTGCTTGGAATCCTTTATAGAGTAAATTTCTCCCTGTTGTCTGTTTCTAACAGCTTTCTTGTGGCATTTTCACACCCTGTGAACTCAAATCTTCCATTTATTGGTTCCTGCAGCCAAATAAAGCAAGTAAAGAGTCTTAAAGAGTTTACTGGATTTCTAGTATTTGCATGCTTTTAACTATACGTCGACAACTGATTATATATGTATGTATGATCTTGCATTGTGACAAAGAAAGAGATGGAGGACTCGGAAAACTGATTATATGGTCGGCAAGGCAATGGTAAACATAGCCAATACGTTCGGCGAGCGAACAAAACATTGTTTATCGTCATTGCCCTCCTCCTTTGTATGCTTTATAGTAACTATATGTATGCAAGTAAGTATGTGGAAAAAAAGGGAAAAGAATGAGGAAGAAGAGGAAAAGAATGCACCTAGTGAAGAAGCTGAGGACAAGAAGGAAGAAATGATGTATGTTGACTGTTGAGACTTGAGAGTGAGTGATCCAGATAAGATGAAGCATATGAGAAGCTGATGAATGAAGCCCCAACCCCTTCATTTTTATAGTAGTTGCTTTGCAACAAATTTCAACCCCACCAAGACTTTTTTATGTTTTGCCTTGGTCCCCAGGGCAAAAAGCTTTGCTTGCTGCCCAAGGTGCCAAGGCGAAAAACAATTCTATATATATATTGCAATAAATAAATTCCTAATACTACAGTGTTTGGTAGTTGATGTGACTTAGGGATAGGCCCTGACGTTTAACTTTTTATGAATACTTAAACAGTGTTTGGTAGTTGATGTGACTTAGGGATAGGCCCAGACGTTCAACTTTTTATGAATTGTTTGGTAGTTGATGTGACTTAGGGACAGGCCCATACGTTTAAGTTTGTTTTAAAAATTGGATCGGATCGGCTAGTTTGACCGGTGACCGGTCGGCTATTCAGTCCGGTTCACTCTTAAAAATCAGTTCTTAATTGAATTAGTGAGAACCGGTCGAACCGGTCCGACCACTGGTTAAATAATTTTTTTTTTCATTTTTTGGTATATTTTTGTTTTTTTAATATTATTAATATTATATATAATTAACTATAATTATTACATAATTATGATATCACACCGGTTCGACCCGATCAAACCGGTACTCAATAAAACTTCCGGTTCGATGTTCGGTCCAAATTTTAAAATACTGTAACTTTTAACTAATACTTTTATTAGAAGGTGATATTAAGATTGATTGCAGCCCACCGAATCTATTTCAGGCCTTATCTCCTAAATCCAGCCAACTGAGACTATGTCTAACCATTAGGATGTGTCCAAATCGTTAATAATAAGTTAATATATATTTTCAT
>JANKOE010000003.1:55923477-55934522 GCA_026284465.1 Erythroxylum citrifolium
TATTTAAAAGTAATATTATTTAAAACATATCTTAATTATTAAATCAAATTTAATTTAAAATTTATATATTTTGACAATATTCTAATTTTAAATATATTTATTGATAATTATTAAATTCAATTTAATTACAAAATTAAAATATTCATAATTTTATTAATAATCAATTTTATTAGTAGAAATATATTATTAAATTAAAGCATTCATAATAATTATTAAAATTAATATATTAAATAATTAAATAATATATGTTTAGTTGATAATAGATTAAATTCTAAAACTAAAAATAGGAAAATCAATTTTCATAGTTTTTTTAATTTTTTTAAAATTGAAAGAAACTATAAACTTAAAAGAAATTGAATTTAAAAAATAAATAAAAAAATAGAATCTCATTTTTCGTGTAAGATAGCGGATTTGTCAGTTACTAATTTTTTATATTTTAATTTAGTGAGTATCTAAATAATTTTTAAAAAAATTTAACAGATTAATATCCTTTTAAGTTAAAATTAGTGAGAATGTTGACTAATCATTAACGCTCTCATTCTTGTTATTAATTGAATAAATCTCTAAACTAAATAACTCACATATAATTTAAAAAATAAAATAAATTTGGATTTTTAATTATTTTTGGTATAAAAATATAATTAATAAATCTTAGTTTTAGGATTATTTAAATAAATAGAGAATTTGTAAGACCTTATTTATTAATTAGTAAAAAATATAATGGGTATATTATTAACATTTATTGAAAATTTTATATAAGAAATAAAAATTAGGAAAGTGTACTTTGTCAAAATTAAATTAAATTAAATTATTTATCTACTAATAAACTGATTTATCTAATTATCATTTATATTTATTGTTATTGTTAACTAAAGTATAACTATATTTATGACAAACAGGTTTTCGTCACATTAAACAACAAAAATTATTATTTAAAAATTTAAAACACAATTAAAACAGATAAATTAATAATTTTCCAGTCAATAAATAAGTGGACTGTGACTGCGAATCTGATGTAATTAACTGAGGAATAAATAATGGAAATTAAATATATTAGATATTTATTTAATAAATCTTAGTAAATAAAATAATAAATAATAAGGCTGCTACTACATTGGACAACCGTCCCGGCTCCGCCATCATCATATATGGTGGTCCTCACGCCTACAGGCATGCCTTACACATGGAATTTTGTGTTTTGTAGCCTAGTCTGCACATCGCAATTAACCAAGGCACAAGCTAATCTCCATCTCTTTCAGGTCATGAATGCTGTATCGATGTTATCCTCTAGGCAATCGTTTTCGATTTGCATGTGATGAGATGATTACAAGTGTTGCATGTGATGAGATGATTACAAGTGTCCTTCTATGGCTTTTCTGATCCTTCCTGTAATCCCATTTTCTGTTAGATTCAGCTCATTATGAACATCGAAACTACCCTGCTCCTTGCTTAATACAGACGCATCATAGAAAACGAGGCTTTACCGGTCCAAGCCGTTTTAAAGAGGTTTAGATCTTATGTCTAATATTATAGTGTTTAATAAATTTCAGTCATTTATTTATGTGGGTCTTACATAGGTCCTGCATGAATCCCGCAAAATAAATGGCTGAAATTTTATAAGACAGAATAAGACAAAGTAATATTGGACAGATGATCTGGATTCTTTTCAAAGAGGCCTTCATATAAGGTATAAGAACATTTGATTTGATATTATGATTCTTAAAAGTCACCATTTAGTATTGACTGAAGTTTGAATATTTTAAAACTATACTAATAATTAATTGCTGTGACCACTTAAAAAAGAAAAAAAGTTTAACATACTAACATGCCGTAATCATTGAATATTGTTTTTTTATTTTAAATATAATTTTTAATAAGAATATTACATTAAGATGATTCAAAAAGTTATAAAAATTAATATTTTTTATAAAGATAAAATTGACTTTTGAATAAAATATTAAATTCTTTTTGCAACGCAAGGTATTTTAGCTATTACAATATCATGAAACCTTTTGTTGTTTGTACTCGATTTCTCTCAATTCTAATTTCAATCATACCACTTTCTTGATAGTTTGTGTAACTGCTATATGTTTTACTTCTATTTTATGACATATATAACTTTGCAACCTAGTTTATAACCTTGTCATCAGCATAACACATAATTTATAGCATATTTGCTTTTAACAAAATCACTTATATAATCAAATTCAACATATCATTTGATAATAAAGTCTAATTGTCCATATTATTGTGCAACATCATAGGTCAATGCATATTAGGATCCTCTTTACAACATTACAATACTCTTTACTACGGCTAACCAATCCTATTACATATGCAATGTTTGAACTTGCATAAATCATAACAAAAATTAAATTCCCTACTACAAATGCATACAGTACTTAAGCTATCTCTATTTTCTCATCTTTATTGCTAAGGCTTATACTAGATGATAACTTGAAATTAATAGGAAGAGAGGTAGATTATAGCATGTAATTTTGCATATTGGAGTGTTGCAAAACCTTCTTTAAGTATTTTTAATAAAAATCCAATTCTTTATGTTATTTTTTACTCGATGAATTTTTCATTTCTAGATTCTTACTTGCTGGTCTTAACTTTTCATGTCAAAATTTTTAGTCAATTTTGCTTTCAATTCTTTAATACAATCTTTATTAGGGCTACAACTAACATGTTGTCTACATATAATAGTAAGATAATGAAATCATTATCACCAAACCTCTTAAAAATATGTACAATATTCTATATTAAATATGTTGTATCTATAGATAATAATGAAGGAATTAAATCTTTTATATCTATACATTGACGTTTGTTTAAGATCAGATAGTGATTTATTTAACCTACAAACTAAGTTCTGTTCTTCTTTTTCTTTATAACCTTTTAGTTGGAGCATATACATTTCCTCTTCGAGATTTTCATGAAGAAAAGTAATTTTCATGTCTAGTTATTTTTGATATAAGTCAAACACAATATATATTGTTATAACTACTTTGATTAATAAGTTGAACTATATGAGAGAATATTTCGTTAAAGACAATTCATTCTTTTTTAGCATATTCTTTCACTATCAATCTTGTATATTATCGAAACACTTGATTGTCATCATTTCTCTTGATCCATTTGTTACTAATTGTATTCATTCCTTGTAGTCATAGTGTGAGTTTCTAATTTTTAGTTTTATGAAGAGCTTTAATTTCCTTCATCATTGTTACCATTTATTGAAAGACATTTAGATTATTAAGTGTTTCTTTGAAAGTTAATGACTCTTTGTCCTATGTTAAAATGTGGTATGCTATATCACTCCTATTGTATAGTTTGAGTATTAATTGGTAGTCTTTTACTATGATTTGATTGGTGAACTTTTAAATTTTCAAATTCAGCTATTTCTTGAGCATTGCACTAATGTTGCTCTAAAAGAAGTTTCTTTTGTTGAAAATCTTTTTTTCACAGATATCATAATATCTAAACTTATTTGTAAAGTATTATTGTTCTCTTCGTCCCTTTATAATTATCTTCTACAAAAGTGACGTCCTTTCTAACAATAACTTTGCGGATAATAGTGGGTTAGTCTATATCTCTATCAACATCTTCAACTTAATAGTTGATCATGGAATCTGATTCAACATATAAAAGGTGATGTTAACTGCTTCTACCCTAAAAGCCTTACTTAGGCTCGCATCTCTTAATATTGCTCTTATTTTTTCTATTGAAGTTCTTGTCATCCTCCTTACCAATTCGTTTTAAAAAAATAGTAATAATATATCCTGTAAATTTGCTTGTACAATGTGCTATCCACCTTCTTCCCTTCCTGATCTTTGTGTAGCTTCAAACCACACTTAATCAAAGTATTTACAGGATTACAATCCTTTATCTGAAACTTGTTTAAGACTTTTTCCTTGTATTTCTTTTGCGAGAGAAAAATGCCATCATCAGATTGCACCACTTTTATACTAAGAAAGTAATGCATCATGCCTAAATCAGACATTTCAAACCCATCTATCATGGACTTCTTAAACCCAACAAACATGGCAGCACAATTTCCAGTAAAAATAAGATCATTGACATACAAGCAAACTATTAGCATTTTCCCTTTATCCCCAATCTTAACGAATAATGTATACTCATAAGGATATTTCTTAAAACCAACTTTTAGAAAATTAGCTTCAATATGAGTATACCAAGCCCTTGGAGCTTATTTTAACTTATAAAGAGCCTTTTTCAGCCTATAAATTTTATATTCTTCTCTAAGTTTAACATAGCCAGGGGGTTGTTGAATATATATATGTTCCTTGAAGTATCCATGCAAGAAAGCTAGAACATATGCCAAGAATTTTGTGCTACTAATGCTACTACCAACCTAATTGTATCATACTTTGCAACAGGAGAGAACACTTCTGCGTAATTGACCCTATACTCCTGCTTGTATCCCTTAGCCACCAAATATGCTTTGTATATGTTTATTTCACCACTTTCATTCAACTTTATTTTGAAGACCCACTTTACACCAATGGTTTTCTGCCCTTCTGGAAGGTCAAATAGCTCCCAAATGTCATTCCTTTCAATAATATCTATTTCATCATTCATGGCTTTTTGCCATTTTTCTTCTTTAACGACACTCTCAAAAGTTGTAGGATCACAATCTGAAAACAAAGCAAAGTGAACGACTTGATTATCAGGTGGGCTAGTTACCTCGTAATCCTTTATCCAATCAGGCCTTTTTCTGACACGACGAAGGGATTCAACTTCTTCTTCTGTAACTACAGAAGCTTCTTTTGCAACTATAGTAGCTATTGGTGAAGCTTCAGAATTTATTGAAATTCTATTTGATGCATTTTTAGTTGCGGGGGATGTGGACAATTGCTCCCCTTTAGTTTCAAGGCCAGGAAAGACTTGAGAAGGTTGCTGGTTGGTCAAATCCCAAGTACTTTCTTCATAAAAAACAACGTTCTTACTGGTAACAATCTTCTTTGTTAGAGGGTTAAACAATTTCTATGCTTTGGATGCTTCACTTACTCCAAAAAAGACACATCTCTCAGCCTTGTCATTAAGTTTCTTTCTTTTCACATCCGACACACAAGTATAGGCAATACACTTGAAAACTAAAAACTGATCTACAATAGGCTTCTTTCCACTTCAGGCTTCTTGTGGTGTCATATTTTGAACAAAAAAAGTTGGACTTCTGTTTAAAATATGAACACTCCAATTTATAGCTTCAGGCCAAAAGGTCTTCGGAATGCTCATTCTTGCCAATAAGCTTCTCACCATGTTGAGGATGGTCTGTTTTTCCTTTTTGGATGCTCCATTTTGCTATGGTGTATAACATACAGTGAGCTCTCTTCGAATTCCATGCTCGTTACATAAAGCATCAAACTCATTTGAGCAATATTCACCACCGTGATTAGTTCGAAGAGTCTTAATGGTCCTTCCCAATTCATTTTCAGCTCTAGCCTTGAAGCTTTTGAATGTAAAGAAAGCTTACGATTTTTCCTGTAGAAAATAAATATACGTTTTTATGGAAAAATCATCAATGAAGATAAGAAAGTATCTTTTACCTCAATTAGAAATCAATTTTATTGGACTACAAATATCTGAATGGACCGACTCTATCATGGCTTTTGCTCTCTAAGACTTCCCTTTGGGAAATTCATAACGAGATTGTTTGCTAACAACACACTCTTTGCTAACACGAGAAGATGCGATGATGTGAGGAAGACCTGCCACCATATTCTTCTGCTGGAGCATCTTCAGTCTACCAAAACTCAAATGGTCATAGCAAAAATGCCACAACCATGATGGATTTGTTATTTCAGCCAACAAACTAGAGTGAATGCTTTCAATCTTTAATGGAAACAACCTATTTGAACTCATTTGAAGAACAACAACATAAATCTCTCAAGTACCCTTTTGGATAGTGATAACATAGCCCTTTTTTGTACAATTGCCCAGCACGTAACAAGTTAATTTTAGGTCAGGAACATACAGTACATTAGAGATTGTTTTTTACAAAACCATTATTGGTTCTTATTTTAATATTGCCTTTTCCCATCACATTTATAAAAGAGAAATCACCAAAACTGACAGTAGAGTGAAATTTCTCATTTAGGTATGAAAAAGAGGAATTACATCCAATCATGTGATTGAGCAACTAGTATCCACATACCAAACATCTGATCATGATATCTTCTCATCTTGGACAACCATCAACAAAGTCTCCACTTCCCTTATCTCAACAAAATTTAAACTCTTCCCAATTTGTCATTAGGCAACTTGGTATAGCATTAATTTAAAAAAAAACTTGGTATGGCATTCAGAAGCATAATGACCAAACTTATGACATCTATAACACTCTACCTTGGGTTTGTCAAAGTCTCGTCCTATGCCTTTGCCTAGAGATTGGTCGTTGCTGCTTTTAAAATTCCTGTTGGAACCTTTGTTTCCACGATCTCCCCTTCCTCTACCTCTACTTCTACCCTTTCCTGCTAGTTCCCTTAATTATCCTTCTTAGTTATAATGTCAATAATGATACGGAATATGAGGAGTTTGAACTGTTCCAATAAGAAATATGTTTTTTTTTTCTTGCTGAATAGAGAGCCAACACACACCTTTAATAGAGCAAGATGACTATGACAACGAGATTCTTTTTCTCCTTACCTACTCACTATTTATATTAAAACTTTAACCAAGCTAATAAAGAAGAAAATTGAACTATAAAGGAGCTTCATTTATCACAAAAAGTGTTCCATCTCTCTTTTGCTAATCACCAGATTCTCTTGAGTGATGCAAGCATCAAATCTTGCTCTATCTTGAATCAATCATTAGATCTCTTCTTTGATTTATTTGGCCTTACAATCAATTTGGAAAAAAGCTCAAAAGTCATAGGGTTTAAGTTGCAATACCCCCCTTAAGTACCTTGGAGTGTCAATAACTAACAATAGACCATCCTACAATGTTTGCCTGCCACTCATAGATCTAATTCAAAGAAAATCAACTGCAGGACTCATAAATTTCCCTCTTGTGCTGGGAGACTTCAGCTGATAAAGTTTATACTCAACAACTTTCGTGTCTTTTGGAGCCCCCACCGTTCTTTATCTCCAGACCCGATCAATATAATAAATAAAATTCTTAAGCCTTATGATCAAGGTTTGTCTCACAATCAACTAAAGTTATAGGCAGTGATCTACCAACCAAAAGAGTGTAGGGATCTTGGTTGGTTTTATCTCCCACCAAGTCCATAAACATAATGGTCTTAGTAAAAAGATTTAAAAGTTGTTCACAAAAGTTGAATCATTGTGTGTTCGATGGATGCATAGCCGCTTTACGCAAAGGGGTAGCTTCTAGTTAGCTCACTTGCTTCAACTTCTTGCACTGGTAACCAATTGGTCTTGTTTGTTCTTTTGGTTGATGCAATAGCTGATCACGATGAGCTCCCCAGCCCTTGTACCACCTTTTGGGCTTAATTCAATCTCTTTAATGTCCAAAAAACAAAAAAACACAGCAATACAGGTATGTACTAGATATTGCTTCTACCAACATCACCGGTTAAGCTTGCTTTCAGATAAATCAGAGTTAAGGGAAAATCCATTTGCTGCCACGTGGATGCAATTTCAACGCAGAACAAAGCTAAATGAATAGTGAAATTAAAAAGAATACGCCTCTTCTTTCAAATCATTTTCTTCCTACCTTTATTCTCCATTAGAGCATAGAACTGAATTAACTAATCCATCTGAAAAAAGGTTATTCCCTGATATATATCATACATACTACAAAATTATATTCCAATCTTTTAATAAAAATCCTGGAGAAGCCATACCCATTTGATTGCCATGGAACCAATGACACATCAAGCAACAAAAATGCTTCTTTTTCAGTTCAAATATCACCTCCATAATAAACCTGATTTGTTAGCTTTAACTTCATGAATTAACACTTTTTTTCAAAAAAAAAAAAACTTCATGAATTAACACCGATACAAGAAGAAACATGAATTATGTATTTATTCTGCAAAATTTTGTAATAACATGAATGGAAAGGGAAGTCTCTTTCTATCTCCCAATCTCATTCCTGTTTCACATTCTCACCACAAATTTACATATCCCGTAGAATAAAGATGACAAAAATGGAAAAACAGAGAAGAAACACTCTGTACCGTAGAGTGCTGAACTGGAAAAGGTAAAAGTAGCAAAAGCTCTGTGGTTTCGTTACTGGGTTTGATGTGTCTCGTGTGTATCCCTTCCTTGTTCATTGTAGTCAGTTGTTGCTGTTGTTCTTGTTGGCATAGTCACTGTCAGATCCTGGTTAGCCGTGTGTTCTTTGACTTTGTCACTACTCTCGGACTTGTCCCTCTGTTGGTCCTCAATCTTAACAACTTTTGTCATACTCGACAGAGGAGTGGCCAAGAACGTAGGCTTATGGTTTCCGGCCATTATCACCAAAATCTTCTCCTCGTAAACCTTCTCCGAGTTACCTTCCTCATTCTGATCACCGCTTTCAAGGTCTCTTTGACCACCACCATGGCTGCTGTCCAAACGACCCGAGAGTCTCCAATAAGAACAAGCCAAGATCAATAAAGCAAACGCGATCAAACCCAACGTCGCAGCTAGGCCTCCAAAGAGGTAGGGCAGGGGAGAGTGCCATGGAGAGCGAGGTTGGGCCATGGTTGACGGTGGCTGTGAAGCTTCAACGGTTGCTGTGGCTGTGTTGGTGGTTGTGCCAAAGGCGTTAACGATTCTCATCTTCTTAATCCAAGCAAAACAAAGAAATTAATATCTTTGGGAGTGAGCGGAGAGGGTGATGAGAAAGTAGAAGCCAATGAGAGTAGAGTCGAGAGTGGAGAACCTGAGGAAAAGAGAAGTGTGGAAGGGGTATTTATAAGGAAAAGAGAGACTGGCCATGGTGTGCTTAGGCCCTTTTTAGGTTTTCTCTTTTTGTAAAATCATTGGTTAACTAGACTTAAATCATGGTTTAATCAAAGGTTAAACAATTTAATCAATTCGACTGGTTCAACTATATAAACTTGAATCATCCAATTTTTCTGTTCGATTTATTTTTAATATCTCTTATTATTAAAGATCGGTCAATTAATTAGTTAATTTTTGTAAATTAATAAATTCTTATAAGCTAAAATAAATCAATTAATTTTCATTTAACAATATTTTTTAATTAAACTTCAAATTCTTCGTAAAGTAAGGACAATCACTTTCAACTATATTTCAAATTCTTTAATTTTATTTAATCTTAGCCTATTTTATAATAGTTTAATATTGATTGAACTTTTTAAACCTTAACTTTCTCCTCTTATGATTTAATTTTCGATTCAATTTTTAAAACATTGAATTTAATTACAAACTAACCTCAAATCAAATTAGGTTCAATATCAAACGGAAATCAACTGTGATAAGATACCAAAATGTACCTCGTCCATTTCAGTTTCAATCCACACGTGCAAATTAAACTAGAATTGTTCTGTATTCGGACCATGGTTGTGATATAATGTCCTTTTGCATATGTCATAGAATAATATGCTTCTGGAGGAATATTTCTTCTACGGGTTTTAGTTACAATCATCATAAATTCAACAAGTTCTACCTATTTGATGCCTTAATTGACGTAAAAGGAGTTTTTCTTCTGAATTCCATTAGCTAATCTATAGCATCTACTTTATAGCACTCAGATATCAGGTGATATATTTGTATACAGCTTTTGGTTTTCTTCATCAATCGAGTTTACCGTCTTACTGAAACAGTGAAGAGATCATTATCATGTAACAGTATTAGATAATCTTCAATCATGCCTAAAAACATAAGATTTAAATAAAAACTTCAGATAACGATGACATACGCACTTATCATCCCCCACTATCTACTAGGTCTAGAAGGGAATGTTACGTAAGCAATGTAATAACAGCCCACATTATATATGAAACAACTAAACCAAAGTTACAAAAGAAGAGACATATATAGGACGAGAAATGGTGGCTGGGGCCATAGGTCTCTGGACCCAGTTCACGCGCAATGGGTTTTGAGGCTGGTGGTGATACAGATGTGAATGCTCATACAATGAGAGAGGAGATGGAGTATGAATTCAGGGTAAAGTAGCAACAACTCTTGGTGGGTTTTCTCTTCATTTGCTTGACACTTTCTCTATATGATTGTTCAATCCACGTCTCTATTTCAAATACTTGAAGCACATAATGCCTGGACATGCTGACGAAGACGTTGCATGCATGTCAATGAAATAACAGGGGTCAGTTTTAACTTCTTCTGCATTTGCTCCACAACCCATGGGGGTCGGTGTTTACATATAAATGGACAATCGATCTCAAAGCTGCAGCTGTAAAAGCAGCTTCTTAAAAAAGCTGCGTAAACCCTTCCACCTGGTAAATGAAAGTGCCTTTGTGTTCTCTAGTTGAGAGTGTATTCAGTCGTGTGAAATGGGATTTTTGCGAAGCAGCTTTCGCTGTCTTGCCTTTGTTTCATTATTGTTGCTCTTCTTCACATCTTCTTCATATCAGTTACGATATGATTAACGTCCGTGTTAATGTGTTAATGTTTAATTTCTAGGTAAATGAACTTGATCATGGCATGAATTCATTTTTTTCATCTGATCAATCAGGAATGTTCCTTTAGGTAGATTTACATATTTAAATCTCTTAAAGGTGTATTAAGCATATATTTGTTTGAAAGAAAAAATAAACAAGAAAATTTTTAATAAGTTTCAGTTAAATAGATGTACTTAAATCTTCGACAGTCAAAAGCGGCTGATTTCAATATCTGGATTAATATTTCACTCGTAAGGAATACATATTCCCTATATATAAGTTAGAGTTACATAGGTATAATTAATTGTAAACTCTAATTGATGCAATCCAACATTACTTGTACTTTTATTAGATTCAATGTAAATTAACCATGATTCTATTAAGTCTTAGAATTTTCTCAGAGTTTGCAATGTTGAAAATATTGATTCAAAGTTAAAATTGAAGATTTTGTTTAAAGATAAGATATTTGTTAAAGGATATAATTTTA
>JANKOE010000003.1:55942520-55974186 GCA_026284465.1 Erythroxylum citrifolium
TTTTGAATAATTTGATAAAATTGATGCAATTGAATGATTGTTTGATTGATTCGAAATTGTTGCTAAAATGTTGTATTATTTGTGTGATTGAAATATTGTTATGAAAATTTTAATTGAATGTGTGAATGACGTTTGTATTGTTGAGAATTTTGGGATTGTTGTATCTTGTGTACTTTGGATTTTGGATATTGATGTTGTTTTATGGCTTGGAAATGCCATTAATATTTTGTAAGCATTTATTTCATGATGTAAATGAGTTCTGAAATTGTATATGGGCTTGAATTATGGATTTGTATATAAATTGAATATGAATGTGACTTGGATATGGATGAATGTGATTGAATGTGATATGAGTTCCGGACAGGAGGTCCGATGATACTGATGTTTGAGAATTATAGAAGTGCTTTGGTTATGTATGGGTTTGAATTGTGTTTGTTTGTGTTGGGATTCCGGACAGGAGGTCCGATGAATTGTGTTGATGGTTTTGGAAATATTGAAGTGCTTTTGTTTATGGTTTGAAATGGGAATTTGAGTTGCTTTATATGAGATTGAATAAAGGTCAATAAAATGAAAGAATGAAAAAAAATATAACGATTTGGATTAGTTTAGTCCGAGTGTGTCCTAGGGTTTCCAATGCTAATTTTTCGAAAGTGCACATTTTCGGATGTCAGAATTTTACTTAAGTTTGTTTCGCAATCGAAAGATTTTTTGTAAATCCGTTTCCGCTTTATGACTTCCGATTCGATTTGTTATTCGTTTTTCTTTGGGCCCTCCATTTTCGCTTTGGGCTTTCGTTTTTTGTCTTTCCGTCCGCTTTTTCGATTGTTTTTCCGGTTGGGGTCCGGTTTCAAAATCGGGTCCCAACAGGAATAGTCAATTGAGCATGCATTGAACATAACATATATGCATGTGCATGGATGAATAATTATGTGATTGATCAACTTAGTAATATGTGAATTATGTGTGTATTGCATGACAATATAAGCACAAATACACCGACAACATTTAGACATTGTCAGATTATCAGGGCAATAACTTACTGGAGCATACTGTGAGTCAACCTAGATGTGTAAACTCAATTATATGTGTATTTCTGTTTGAGTTATATATGTAGTGAGTTGACCTAGATGTTTCTCACTATGCTTGAATTGTTATTGATTAATTTTTATATATTGGACTGTCACTGGTATGATTGTGATAATTCCAGACCATCAATTGTATGAGGAGATCATTATTCAGGATTGTATAGGAAGTGTTTAATGATTGCATGTGAATGTGGAAAAAATGTATACTCAACTGAATGTTGAATGCCAGACTTCGATATGATGATTGTGAAAAATAACTGTGCACAACGAATGAAAGTGATTGATAGCATATTATGTGAAATGATGCATTTCATGACATTGATGTGCATGATCAGATAAAGGAGTTGTGACCAGCCTGAAAAGAGCTTAAAGCTCAGAAATGTGTACACAGAGTCACAAGCTCAACAATTAATGGGCCCGATATCTGCAATGGGTATGGGGCAATTATGAAATGAGTCTAGTATCCGCAACGGATACAGGATAGTTATGAAATGAGTCCAGTATCCACAATGGGTATGAGACAGTTAAATAAGAGCTCGGTCACAACAAATAAAAATGAAAGTGGAGTCTCATGTACATTTGCATCCATAACTTTACATGTACCATGTGAATATTTGCAAAGAATGACTGAATTGAGTGAAAATAATGATATGCTATGTTTTTGTACATGTGAATTATATGAATGATTGAATTATTTTGAAATGATTATATGAAATGCTTGTGTTCATAATGGACTTATTGGAATATGATGTATATTACGATCAAGTACTAATTTTGAATGATGTGACATATGGGATTTGATTCTGAATGATGTGAGATATTGAATTATGTTATATACTTGTGATGTTTATGTTTGTTTGAGTGAGCACATCGATGATGGTTCACTCACTGAATTCGCAAACTCATCAATTCTGCATTTAGATATGGGTCAATGTCGAGATCAGTTGTACCTGCAAATGTCTTAATTATGTTGTATCAAGAATTGTATCTTTCAACTGTTGTATATTGTACATGTGAATTTTGGAAATGTAATGACATTTGAGACTGTATATGTTTGTGAATAAAAATGAAACAAAATGATTATTGGAATGTTTTATATTATGTGCGATGGATTAAAATGTAAAATGAATTGATTTAACTGTCTTAATGTGCCATTTTCATAGATTATGTTCACGAATATCCTTTGGTATATCGGTTATATGCTTTATGGGAGTGGTATGTTACACTCTATTTGTCGCTATACCATATTGACACCCTCTTTCTTACATTGTTTTATTTCTCAAACTATAACTTAAAAACCCTTTAGCATTTGTTCTAAGCTATTCTAGTTTCATTTATACCATCATTGGACCAATATTGCTCTGTGTTGATCCTATCTTGTGTTTTCTATATGGTTATCTCAACATTTGTTGTTCCTTAAAAGCTACAACCTTAAATATTACCTTAAAATTTGTACCATATGTATGAAACTTGATGAAGGTTACTTTTTATTGTTTTACATCCTTCAATAAGTACTCTTTATGAAGTTCTTTCATCTCTTACTTATCGAGATGACTCAGCTACACATGCTATAATACAATGCTATTTTCATTTGCCTATACTTTTATAACTTCTTCACCTATAATTGTGTTTCATATTAGACTGTAAATTTCTGTTGCCAATTTTATCCCTTTCATTATAGTCATTCCACCTTTACTACCTTAATATCATTTTTATCAATTTTATAACCAAAATTGAACAAGTAAGGTGTATAAATAAAATTTTCTTCCTCAAGTATGGTATGTGTCAGATATTGCTCAATATCTTTGCAATATTGCTAAACATCTTGACTATAACATACCATATTTTGATGATTTTGCTAGCTTTATTATCTCTAACTGAACAGTGCCAAAGTTTTTTAGTGTGTATGACACAAATCAATCCTTTTAGTATGATGTGAATGTGAATATTTTATATCTAGAATCTAGAAGTTGACTGGTTTGAAACCTAAAGCTTGTTTTCATCATTGTAATTTGAATCCTCGTTTTACATTAATTACATTAGCAAACTTTGGTTAATTATCAATTTCCTTTTCATCCCTCTACTCTTTATTTGGATAGTCCCTCTTGATATCTCTAGTTTGCTCGTACTTGTAGCACCATATTGTCTTTTCACCGTAGGATTTCGACCTAGAACTCCATTTAGACGAGCAATTTTTAACCTACTTTCTTATATGATTTTGGTTTTCCCTCACATACACCCTTTAACTCGAGAGCTTTCATTGGTATTGAGTCTCCATTAGTTTGATCCAATAACATAACAATGATGTCTTCCATACTAACTGTCTCCTTGCCTAATAAGAGTTTGGTCATGATGTGTTCATTACAGAGAGGTAAAAATCCAAGTAGGATCATTACTTTATCCACGTCCGTAATTGTTACCTCAACCTTAACAGATTACTAAATATTTAGTTGAATATATTCATATGATGTTCTATATCTGCTCCCTCGTATATCTTTAGTTCGTATAATGTTTACTTTAGATATAATTTATTTATAAGAGACTTTGACATGTATTGACACTTCTATTTCTTCCATATCTCCATAAGATATGCAATCATCTTCACATAGTAAATGATCTTGTCTGTCAACATAACCAAATGGTTTTAGTTGCTTGCACTTGCAAATCCTCCTAGTTGAGCTCATCCCTATCTTTTGGGTTACTCTCCCGCATCCCGTTTTACTGCTCTAACAAATCCATGTGGATCCTTTTGCTTCTCTAAACATTTGGACATGGCTTTGTTCCAAATTGTATATTGCTTGGAAACACCTTTGCCACATCTATGTCTTTATCCCGTGCTTTCACCTTTAATTTGAATTCCTCCAGAAACATTCCAAGATTGTACCCTTATATATAATTCATATACAAAAACGTCAAATTAACAAGTTGAATTGCAAAACTTCTAATTTACTATTAAAAAACTTTTGAACCCAATGTTAAAAATGAGAAAATGGATGATATTGCTCTAAACAAAAATCCATTTGGCGACATTTTTTGCATTAAAGCAATGTAAATTTAATTTTATCCCTAAGTTTAAGAATAAAACTGTATTGACAAATTTATTTCCTTGAAACATTTTAAAGTCTCTTGCACTCTCTTTTTGGAAAACTATGTTCCACACATGAATATTAGTAGTTAATAGATACTACAACTAACCGAATAGATTGCAGATAGTTTAGGTGGAAGGTGCCACCGTACCTACTCTGTAAATAGACCCACGTAATACAGTGTTTTCTTAAAACGTTATCCAGAGCTTCTCTTAAAATGATTTTTAGGTGGACGGCATTTTTTTAAGTATCCTCTATTAACAAAAGATAATACGAAAATCTAGTTAGTAAATACTAGAAGACAGTCTCAAAATGTAAAAACAAGATACTTCCCTCAATTTCAGTGAATTATTTTTAATAAGAATAAGGGAATTGATATTAATTTTATTGATGGAACGAACCAACAAAAATTTTCCAGTTCAACCCAAGGGTTGTGGTTGAGTGACAGGGACTCATCCATCCTTAACCAAATGTCAGGGGTTTGATCCTTGACTTTGGGTATGGAGCAGCCTTAAATCCTTGGGTCAGCTGTCCCATCCTGTGAGGTGCCTACAAACCAGCGAGGGAATTAGTCACTGAATCCGCCGGTGGATACCCTGGTCTAAGACCAAAAAAAAAGAAATTCCTGTTCTTTTCTATTTTTTCTTACTGTTTTTTTTACATTTTTTTTGCTTCTCTTATTCGTATGGATATGTCCCAATTCAATTTAATGAAAATTAATTATTTAATTAATACTTGTAATTTTGAAAGAAGGTGTCCAAACTAAATTATATTAAATAACTTCTACAAACATTGCTAGTTATTTCTCCATTCGATTTTGACTTCAATTAGTCACCAGATGAGTATCGCGTCTTAGGGGTACTTACCGTTCCATAATTGACTTTTGGCTATTTTTTGTTTTAGGGTGAATAAATTCACTCACTGCTTTAACCTATTCAAGAACACAGAAGCCAACAACGATCTTTCACATTAGCTTAGAACTGAGTAATCTTATTCTTCATTCTCAATATTACTTTATATACTCCGAATATGCATTCTTTCTAGGAACTCTTTATTTAGTCGAAGCTTCAACGGTTCATGAGTTTCCACTTGATTGCTTAGAGAGACATAAAACTCACTTGGTTAAGCTTCTGCCCGTCTTAGGTGTGCTGCCTATACATATTGATTCTTCACTTTTTAGTGTGCATAGATATTATTCTTTATCTTCCACTTACAAAGCCACTTGGGGTTGAAATAATATTGGAGTGCCACGCTAAGCTTTTATTCTTCAACTTATGAACAGTACGACGTGTCTTTCCCTCATATATTCTTCAACAGATAAACTGATTATTCCCATTTTTGTACTTAAACCTGTCTCTTAATCATCATAAGGATTCCCAATCATTAGCTTTCGTCGAAGTTTGTGATATCTATCCTATGTGGAGAACTCCCAATTCTACTTAGTTGCCAAAGGGATACATGCACATTTTATAGATGTTTAATGCCAAAGGTACAGGAACTACTTGAGGGTTTTGTAACCTGTCCATGTTTAATTGGTTAATTACTAGTATACTTATTATCTTAATCACCATTCATTAAATGGCATGAGTTTGTATGCGCCTACAAGATACATGTATGTTGCTTCTTGATGGTGACAGATTATGAATAATTAACTCATCAGACCAAAAAGAAGAGAATAGTATTGTTTCTAATCGTCGTTATCAAGATAAATCATGTGTTATGCGAAAACTATAATCAGTGGATGAGGCACTTGGTATGGGGCAAATCCACTTACAAACTTTAATCGATAAGATTTGGTGTTTAAACTAATAATAATGGTAATTGATTAGGACAAAGAAAAGGATATGTTCCATCATTGAAAACATGGTGCATGTTGGAATCTATTGTCACAACACATGAAATCTGTGGAGAGAAAAAGAAAGGTGCATGGTGGGGTTAGGAAGCAGAAGAAGCACTTGGTTCTCCGACTTAAAGTGAATATATGACGTACATGGAGCCCTCCCATACTCTCCTTTTCTTTTTTCTTTTTAGTTATGCTGTTTCTCTATCTGCAGATGAGGGACGCGAAGAGCACTCTTATATACTTGCTGATGAATGTGACTTCACAATTGGATTCGCACTTATACACATTGCTAGGCTTATTGAGTTGGAGCTATGTAAGTCCCATGTTATATTCCTGTTTTCCTTCCCTGTGTATAAGTCTTGTGTGGGAGATAATAACGTTCTACCTTTCATTACGCAAAAAGATGTACATATACAATTACAAACCTAAACTTCCTAAAACAATCAACTTCCTAAAAGGCAATTCACTCCTAATATTACAATATTTACAGCTAATATCCACCTAATATCTACCAATACTCTCCCTCAAGTTGGAGCATGAAGATCATGAATGCCCAACTTGCAAAGAATGTAAAGAAATTATTGTTTCCCAAGTGCTTTAGTGAAGATATCCGTTAATTGCTGAGAAGTACGCACATGTGATGTGACAGCAGAGATCTCATCATATACAAAGTGCCAATCCACTTCTATATGTTTCATACGTTCATGGAATACAGGCTTGGTTGCAATATGTAGAGCAGCCTGACTATCCCAAAAACAACCGTATGGGACGATCATGAATCAAACCCAAAGATCTCAATATAGATTTGAGCCATTTCAGCCATAGATTTGTATTCTGCTTTAGCAGAGGAACGAGAGATAGTGTATTGTTTCTTGGTTTTCCAAGAAATAGGAGATTGCCTAATAGAACAAAATAACCAGTCAGAGATCATCGTGTCATTGGACAGCTCTCCCAGTCCAATTGCAAAACATATACAACTGCAAATTACTATCAAAACGTAGCAAAATCCCTTGTTCATGATTACCTTTCAAGTAACGTAACACATGTAAAGCTGCCTCCCAATGTTCCTCTTTTGGGACATTGCAAAAAATTATGCCAAGATATGGACTAAATAACATAGCTCTAGGTACATAATGGTCAAGTAAATCAATCTTCCAACTAACCGATGATATTTTTCAGGCTCGTCGAAATTCTTACCAGTGGCTAAGGCAAGCTTATGGTGGGAAAAGGAGCAGGTTTCGAACCAAGAAGACCAGTCTCAGATAAAACGTCAAGTGCATATTTACGTTGACAAATAACATACCTTCTGGATTCTTAGCCAATTCAATGCCTAGAAAGTATTTCAATACACCCAAGCCCTTCATGTGAAAACATTTATGCAAATATTGCTTAAAGTTTGCAACTGCATCATGATTATTGCACGCAATGATTAAATCAACATAAACAAGGAACTATAAAGAAATCCCATCTTTTATATAAGAGAATAGAGGGTAATTTGCATAAGACTGAATAAATCCAAACTTTTTCAACGTAGCAGCAAGTTTAGAAAACCAATTATGAGGAGCCTGACGCAACCTATACAAAGACTTGCGTAGGCGACATACCTTACCAGGGGAAGGTGAAGTAAGGTAACTACATATAAACCTCCTCATCCAAGTTTCCATGCAAGAAAGAATTATGTACATCCATCTAGTGTAGGTCCCATCCTTTAGCCACAACAATAGCAAGAAATGTTTGAATTGAAACCATTTTGGCAACAGGTGTGAAAGTTACATTGTAATCAATACCTGCAACCTAACTGTTACCTAGGATCACAAGCTGAGCCTTAAACCTTTCAATAGACCCATCTGAATTATATTTGATTGTATATACCTATGTGGTGATATTCACCAGAGTTTCCATCAACCTTCAAAGAAGTTACAACAAACAGAAGAGAAATATGAAGACTCAAATTGTATGTAAAGAATAGGTGTGACTGAACATCAAAGAAGAAAGACAGAAGACTGTCGGATTTAGGAACAGAAAAGTAAAGCCATGCCTAAGTGAAGACATGTGACACTCACATGAGAAGGATAAGACAAAAGCTTAAAAAAAAACACAGTCGCATTTAACACATTCAAAACGCAGAGTATAATGCATAAGTTGAACATGTGAGGGGCATGTGACTCATACCTGATTTATGAAGATATAACTGAATGCACTACTACTAATTCCTATATAAGAGAGACAAGCGTCAGTCATACACACACAAAATACATTATACTCAATACTTTGTAATCAAAATTTGAGAGCGATAGAAATAGAGAGAAAGTTAGAGAGCTGCTAGAGTACTTATCTGAGGGTACTGAAGAGAGTTCAAAGAACTCTTGCAAGTGTTTTAAAAAACACTCAATTTCTTGTAACTTACTCTATTCTTGATACTATCAGAACCATAAGTGTGAGAATGTTGATAGCATTTAAGCTATCGAACCAAGTAAAACTCTGTGTTTTTTACTTTTTTGCAAATTTTACTTCCTGCAAAACCAAATCTTCTTATTAGTCTTTGTTGAAAAGACAACAGTAGACTACAAAGAACCTAATATCAGTGGTATCAGAGCCTATCTACAACTTTCTAGGCAATTCTTGGCTATTCAAAGCATCAAGGTTCATCAAGAATTTCTGTAAGTAAATTTCCTCTCGTGTTTCTTTAAACTACAGTTAAAATGGAAGGAAAAGAAGTGGATGTCTTCATTGGTAAGAAAGACTTCACTATCTGGAAACTTCAGATGCAAGCCTTACTTGAGTCTTATGAATGTTATGGAGCTATCGAAGAGTAGTATGATGTAGAAACTGACCCTATAAAAAGACTCCAGATGCAAAGACTTGCACACTGCAAGTTAATGCTTCACTTATCACCGTTTGTGATAAGGAAAATGCAGAATTGTAATATTGCACAGAAACTCTGGACAAAACTTAATGAATTATATGCTAAAAGATGTTTGCCTAACAAGATGACACTTTTACATAATCTTGCTAATTATAAAATGAACATTTCTGTTTCTCTTGATAATAATTTGGACTACTTCTTTACGTTGGTGCAAGATTTAGAAGCTATAGGAGAAAGGATCTTAGATAACATCAAGCTGTAGTAATTCTAAAGGTTTTACCTTCTGAATTCAATGCTTTCAAGAAGGTGATCAAGCATACTAGTGGAGAATCTCTCACTGTTAAGAGGGTGCTGGATTCACTAATGGAAGAAATAGTGGGTATTAATCATTCAAGAAGGAAGCAGAAGTGATGTTCATAGAAAATAATCATGACAAGAAGTCGTAGAAAAAGAACAGCAAGAAAGGAAATTGGCAGAACGGGAATGGCAAAGATAAGCACACCAACAAAGGTAAAGAAAAGAAGAAAAAGACTAAAGGTAAGAAGTGTTTCTACTGTGATAAAGAGGGACATTTTGCAAGAGACTGTAGAAAGAAGAAAAGAGACAAAGCTGCACAAAGTGGAGATGCTGGGAATGTGGAGAAAACAAAAGACTCTAGTGGTGATGAGATACTGGCAGTCACTGAAGAGAGTGAAGATGTTAGTAGAGAATGGATCTTCAACTATAGATGCACCATGCATGTAACTCCTGACAGAGATTGGTTTACAACATTTGAACTAGTCACTGTCAAAGTAAAAACGGCAGATTCTAGGCAACAAAGGATCGAAGGGATTGGGAATGTCTCTATCAATATGTTTGATGGGAAGAAGAGAACCCTAACCAATCTCAGATTTGTTCTTGGAGTAAAGAGGAATCTAATTTCTGAAAACATGTTTGACAAACAAGGAGTTCAGATTAGATCTAAGGATAGACTTAGAGAAATCCTAAAGGATAGAGTTATCATAAGAGGAGTTGAAAGAGGTGGGCTATATTATGTAATAGGAACTACCGAAGTGAACCAAGTTACAGAAAATAGAGAGTCTGATTCAACCAAATAATGGCACTCAAGGTTGGGTCATGCAGGGAACAAGATTCTGCTTCATCTTTCGAAACAGGGACTGATTCCAGAAAAAGATATAAAGAAGTTGGATTTCTGTGAATAATGTGTGCTAGGAAAGCATCACAGATCTAGTTTCAATGAGGGAGCAAAGAGGGCTAAAGAGATCATGGAATATGTTCATAGTGATCTCTGTGGCCAGCTTAACTATCCACTGCTGGAGGGAACCGATTCTTTATGTCTATTATAGATGATAAGTTTAGGAAATGCTGGGTGTATCCTATGAAGAGAAAAGATGAAGCATTAGAAAACTTCATCATGTGGCATACACTTATGGAAAATCAGACTAGAAAGAAGTTGAGATGCCTAAGGACAAATAATGAACTAGAATACTGCAATAAGGAATTTTAAGGCTCCTGTAGTAAGAAAGGAATTATAAGGCATAAGACAATGAGATCTACACCTCAATAGAATGGTGTAGTTGAGAGGCTCAACAGAACACTCCTAGAAAAGACTAAGTGTATGCTACTATCTTCAAGTTGTTCACAAACACTACAGGGAGAAGCAATTAAGACTACAACTTTCCTAGTTAATAGGTTACCTACCTCTGCCAATGAATACAAAACTCCACAAGAAGTAAGGAATAGAAAGAAACCTAACTTGACTCACCTAAGGACCTTCGGATGTGCTACTTATGCACATCAAAAGGAAGGTAAGCTGGAACCTAGAGCAGTAAATGGAGTATTCCTACGTTACCTAGAAAGAGTAAAAGGTTACAAGATTTTAGTACTTCAACAAGGAGGTTTTAAAACCATTATTAGCAGAGATGTAATATTTAAGGAAAATGATTTTCCTTTGCTGTGCAGGAGCTCTTTAAAATTAGACTTACAAAAGGAAGTTCAGGAGTAACTTGGATCACTAAGTAATTCAGTCCCATTCTATGTGCCACCAGAAACAGAAGGAGATGGCGGCACACAATCTCATGATGAGGAACCTGTGCTAGGTCCTATTCATCATGAACAAGGGACTGGACAAATAGAAGGTGAGAGTGAGGAGAGAGCCTCACACACAGCTACCGACAACCCTCAAGGAGCTCTACAAGACTATTAGTTCACTAGAGATAGGCAACCTAGACAGAGTATTTGAAATAAAAGATACACAGATTTAAACTTAGCTAAATTTGCATGTCTAGTTGCTGAATCCATAGATTATAGGGCTCCTGAAACCTATGAAGAAGCCATGAATAGAAATGATGCTAAATAGTAGAAGATGGCTTGTAAGAAGGTGTGTTCTTATATAATGAAGAATATGACCTGGACTTTAGTACCTGGACCTCCTAAAGCTAAGCTAATAGAGAACAGATGACTGTTCAAGATGAAAGAGGGAACAACAGAAGTTGAACCCAAGATATACAAGGCAAGACTTGTAGCTAAGGGGTATAGATAGAAAGAGGGAGTGGATTACAAGGAGATTTTCTCACCAGTTGTAAAGTTCAAGACCATAATGCTTATTTTAGTGCTAACTACAATCTATGACTCGGAAATCCATCAAATAGATGTTAAAATAGCCTTCCTATATGGAACGCTTGAGGAGGCTATCTACATGAAACAACCAGTCGGATTTGTAGATAAAGACAAGCTTGATTATGTCTGCTAGCTTCATAAGTCCCTATATAGGCTGAAACAAGCACCTAGACAGTGGAATAAGAAGTTCCATAAAGTAGCAACTGAGAGGAAATTCACTAGAAGTGCTTATAACTACTGTCTATACTACAAGGATTTAAGAGAGACCGAGGCTATCTACATGTTAGTCTATGTAGATGATTTAATCATTACTGGAAAGGAACTAAGTAGAATAGTAGAAGTGAAGAATGCTTTATGCAAGCACTTTGAGATGAAGGACATGGGAGAAGCATAGAAGCTCATAGGGATGCAGATTATAAGGAATAGGAGGGAACGAAAACTATGGTTAAATCAGAAAAACTATATCAGAAAGGTCATTACTTAGTTCAACATGGAAAAAAGCAAAGCCTAACTCTATTCCTATAAGCTCACATCTTTAGATGATTGCCAGTAAGAGCCCCCAAATTGAGGAAGAGAAGAAAGCTATGGTGAACTACCCCTATGATGTTAGAGTTAGTAGTATTATGTATATAATGCTATGTACCAGACCTAACCTTGCCTATGCTATTAGCATTCTAAGCAAGCTCATGGCTAACCTTGGATTTGAGCATTGGCAAGGACTAAAGAGTGTCTTTATATACCTTGTCGGAACTCTCAACTACGGTTTGTGTTTCTCTAAAGCTAAGCTAGCTAAATATAACAATGTATGCATACATGGATTTGTAGATGCAGATTACGCAGCAGATAAAGACAAAAGAAAATCAGTATCAGCATACTTCTTCACATTAGCAAGAAACACAATTAGTCCTTATCTGCGAGGCGCACTTACTCCTTTGTACAACAATCTTACTTAGGTCCTTCTAAGTAAGACTTAGTTTTCCCAGGTGATCGTCAACCAAATATCGAGTTCTCGAACACCTCATGACCCTCACATTGTTTAACTCTCACACTAGTAAGAAAGTTACAGAAGCACTAGAATAGTAAAGGCAACAACAAGAACAAGAAAGAGATACATCTAAAATCCAACCTTCATTACTTTCCTCAAAGTATACAAAGGAATACTCTCTCAATATCTGTGTCTCACAATACTCTCATCTTGATTCTGAGGGCAAGGCTCAAATAAACTATTTATAGGCATCTCTAGATAACTAAGATAGAATCCTATTATAACTCTACCATCTAAGTTCACATTCTTATCCTATCTTATTCTTATGAGATTACATCAAACTAACCAATAGATGACATCACCATCCAATTAGGACTTTATCTAATAGGATTAAACAACATCATAATAACAAGATAAACTATTACATTATCTAGGAATGATTATCTATATCTACGAAGATCTCCCCTATCTTCAGATGATCCTTCCGTATGATCTTTTTATCTTAAAGCTGATGTACATCCATGGTGATCTTATCTGCCACATCATCCAAGATCTCCTCATCTTTATCCGTTTATGATGATTCATCCAAGCCAATAGCACACTAATTCGATCCAACGCTTACTCATGCCAACTCCATTAGCCATGGTCCATCCACTCGCACCATGCTTGATCTACTTGCTTAGTAACTTTGGAACTCTCGCATATTCCTGTCATGCGTGTGATCCAACTAACCTTTCTTTTGGAGTCTATCTTAAGCCTTCTTTTGGTCTTGCATCCAAATCTTGCATCTCGTCTAAGATTTCCACCAGTGCGCATCAATACATGCCAACACTTGACATTGCCCCTTCTCATCCTTGCCTTGTTCCGATGTTCTCCGTGTCGAACACTTGTCAAGGCTCGCTAATGCCTCCACGATTTGGTTATCTCGAACTTGGGGGTCTAACACTTAGCTCATTTTTCATAGTTGTCGCCTTTGAGAACCACAGGTGTTATGTAGATTCCTGGGCTGTTAGCAAAAGGTAGATAATATGGAGAGGTTGGATCAATCATTGGTGTTTTGTTGCTTCCTGATCCACCACTGTCACCATTTTTATGCTTTCCATCGTCACTAGCCAGGGCCTTAATCTGTCCAGGTCTTGGCTTTGATACCACATAAGTCTTGTATGGGAGATAATAACGTTCTACCTTTCATTATGCAAAAAGATGTGTATACAATTACAAACCTAAACTTCCTAAAACAATCAACTTCCTAAAAGGCAACGCACTCCTAATATTACAAAATTTACAGCTAATATCTACCTAACATCCACCAATATTGCGCAACACTATTACTTGAGAAAAAAGGTTTTATATAAAAGAAAAATAATTTAAATTTAAAGGTATAAATTTATTCTTAAAATATTTATAAAAATTCAAATAGATTTTAATATTTTAACGTTTATCAATTAATTTTAACGATAATATTTATTGACAAAAAACTTTTATTTAAGTTGAACTTAATAACGTGGTTAAAGTTAATAACTTTTTATAATAACATTTATATTATAAAACGTTTAAAAGTGCATTAGTAAATTTATGTTTAAATTTAATATGTTAAAAGTTAAGTCATAAAACAAATAAATTAAATATATTGGCATCATAATATTAGGAATTTATCTATTAAAAATTGAAAATATTTTAAGTAATTATCAGCGGCTTTTCCTAGCAGTCTAACTATTCATGATGAAGATCGTCGTTTTCTTTAGACACAAAGACATGCATGCAACGAGTTGAATTCAGAGGAATCAGTTCATGAAGTGGTATGGAAAGTTGATCAATGAAGTTATGCGCCAGTTGGTATTTACTTAATGTATTTCTAAATTATCTTCTTACGCCTAAGTTACTTGCTTTAACTTAAGGATAGTTTGGTTTCATGAAAATTTAAAATTAGGTTAGAAAATGAACCACTACGTGGTATGGGTTAGGTTCAATTTGAATTGTTGATAAATAAGCGGTGGAGTTTGGACTACAAGGTTTTAAAATTCTTTTAATAAAAGATTGAGATTGGTCTTGAAGTTCTTTGGTTTAACCAAAGTGGTCTAAGCAAGGAAGACTTATTTTAGTTTCATCCAAATAATCAATTACCACCAAAGATATAATTACATTTTACTAGAATTAGATATTACTTTTATTTTGTGCGCAATAGGAACATTTTATGAAGAAATAATAAATTTGAATAAGAAGATATGTGCAAAAATATTAGTCAAAACAATTTAAATCTCAACATTTTAAAATTTTAATAATAATATATATAAGAGTAATTTCAGAAAAATACTTTAAATTAATTTAAACTTATTTTAAAATGAAATTGAATTTAAATTTTAGAAAGTTTTAATAGAATAAGCCTAGCTATTTTTAACATATAGAGTTCATAACATAGGATTAATCACTATTTCAATGGCTTTCTTTCAATCATTTTGAATATTAAAACCTCAATTATTAGGTTTTTCTGTGATCTTAAATTCTTAAATTTTATTGCTAAAGAAATCCTTGAAAATTTATGGGAGTATTGAGAAAGTAAAGAAGAAGAACAAGTCCTTGCTCGAACAAATCAAAGCTCAATATGAATATTGTAAATATACAATGTACATATACAGATACATATTATCTTGTATTCTGTTCAAGTGGCTATGGTTAGGAATTTGCACCGAGGGTTACATGCGAAGCCTGATGCATCGCCTCCGTGGCGGAGCATTTGTGAGGTGTTTCCTATGGTCCAGGCTGGCATTTCGTGGGCTGTGGGGACTGGCACCCACATTCTGTTTTGGCATGACCGTTGGGTGCCCGGTATGCCGGATAACCTGTTTTCACTTGCTATTCGATCGATTCCCAAGACCCACTTAGCAAGACATGTTTGCGATTATGTTGATCCCAAGGGGGGATGGGCGTGGGACCAATTTCAGGCATTTTTACCTCGGTCATTCCTTCTTCGCATCGCCGCTGTTCTTCCCCCTCGACCCTTTCAGCCAGCAGACACCCTGTCTTGGTCATTGGAGGCAAATGGCCAGTTCTCCACTCGATCCGCCTATTGTCTCCTTCGCCAGCATTTGTGGTCGCCACGACGTTCCTTATGGCTGCTCATTTGGTCATGGTTCGGTCCGAAAAGGGTTCAATTCCATCTGTGGTTGGTGGCACATAACCGCCTTATGACTAACGGTCGGCGGTTTCAGCTATCTTTGACCGACTCTCCCACTTGCCTGGACTGTCCCCTGCATGAGGAATCCATTGCTCATGTGTTTCGGGATTGTTGGCGAGCGCGTTCGGTTTGGAATCAACTTCTCAAGGGTCGGCATCGTCGTACCTTCTATTGCCAGGATTTTCAAACTTGGTTGGCACGCAATTTAACGCCGACCTCCGGCAACCATTCTGTCTCAGTTTGGCCTCTGGTTTTTGGTATTGTCTTGTGGAAGTTATGGATTTGGCGAAATGAACGATGTTTCAATCCTTCCTTACATTTGGTTCATCATATTGGCAAAATCCATTCTCTTGTACATGATGCCATTTTGGCGCAGCAATTGCATCAAGTTGTCATGCCATCGCATGCACAGCGACGTCAGGTCCTGGATGTTGGATGGAGGAGGCCAAGTGAGGGATGGGTTAATTTGTGTACGGACGGCTCGTCGAAAGGGAATCCTGGTTTGGCGACGGCGGGTGGTTTAATCAGAGACGTGGGAGGTCGTTGGTTAGTGGGGTTTGGCGCAAACTTGGGAATTTGTTCGTCCTGGCAGGCGAAGCTATGGGTTGTTTTTCATGGATTGACGCTGGCATGGATGCATGGCTATTCTCAGGTGGAACTCAACCTCGATTTGGTGGTTGTGGTAGACAGTCTAACGTGTGATCAACCTCCGGTGGTGAACCCCCTGGTGCTGGCTATTCGCGAGTTGTTATCTCGGCAGTGGTGTATTCACATTGGTCACGTTTATCGGGAGGGCAATCGTTGTGCAGACTGGTTGGCCACTTATAGCCACCGGTTGTCTGTGGGGGTACTTTGGCTGCCTGATGCAGTTGAGGGTCTATCCTCGTTTCTATTCGTTGATGCAGTTGGGGTTACTCTACCCCATCTTATTGTTCTGTAATTTTTTTAGGGTGTAAACCCCGCTTTTTAACCAAAAAAAATAGCAATTAGCAGTTAGTTAAATGTACAGTTAGTGCAGAGGATGTTAGTTAGGTTGCAGTTAGCAGTTATTAGGGAAGATACTGTCAAATCTTGATAAAATTAGTTACCATATCTGTTACTCAAATTGATGTTATCTTTTTGTTGTAACCAGATCCTACTTTTCTACAACTATACTTGTATATATATCAGATGTATATGCTGAATATAATCAACACCTTTTCCCACTTAGTCCTCTTTATGGTATCAAAGTCCTCTGCTCTAACAAGTGCACAAATCCTCATGGCAAACACTTGTGATATAGTCAACATACAAACAACCTCTTAAATTTCCCAAACCACAAATGACATCTCCTTGAATGCGGCACAAAATCTTCCTCTTAAACTCAATTCTGCCAACAATTATACAGCATGGCATGCTCAAATCTCTGCCCTCCATCATTGCTATGGCCTTATGGGATATGTTGAAGGAACCATCACAAAACCTCCAGCAACTCTTGAATGTTGTTAGAATATATGTTATATATCTAAGTAATTAGTTTTGACATTCTTTATTAATTGGACCTATAAAATATTAATCGGATGATAATAGCTAACCAATAATCCTTGTTTGACTTGGATTCAAAAAGCTATTTTGGATAATGTTCTAGATGTTTATAGAATCCTATGCTAAATAGATGTGTATCTTAAGAAGAGGTGTGGTGGATTACGTTGATGTGTGGCTAATGGTTTTTGGGTCTTTGTAGTGGGAGTCTTTGTTGTGTTAATTGACGGCAATCTTTAGTGCTTTTGATGGTGGTGCAGTCGAAAATGTTTGTGTGAGTTAGGTTTCTATTGAGTTTCTTGCATAACCTAAGGTTGTTTATGTGAGGGTTGCACTTTATCGTGAGTTACTGTTATTGGTTGCGAAAAGAAAAGATCATCTTGAGTGGGTGTTGTGTTTTTGTCTTGGACTATTATCGTTGATGTTTTTCTTGTTGCGCTGAACATTGCACTTCAATTCTTCAACGTCAACCTCCTGCTGTACATGTTGGACGTCCTTGATGATTCATGGTTGAAAGTAAGGCAGAAAAATCCCAGCAGCTAACTATAGCAATTTAATTGGTGAACAACTTTCAGGTCTATCTTGGAAGGAGTTGAATTTATTGGAAAATTGTTTCTATCTATCTCAAGTATTTTCATTTTTGTTTCTAGTTATTTTAATCACTTAAGTTGTTCGTTTAATTGTCTTTATTATTAAACAGTGTGTGCAAATCCTCTGTCAAGGTTAGTACGAGATGGTCGTACTATTGAGTATGAAATTCTTTCATGGGAAGTGAGGTTGAGAGATAGTGTCAAGGGTTGAGGGGTGTCAGCTCAGTAAAGCCTTGGGTAATCTATTGTACTTTAGTGAAAGTATTAAGCTGGGTGAGGGCCCTGCAAACGTAGGCAAGATTTGCCGAATTGCATTACCAAATTTCGGCGTTGATCTGTTTAATTTTGTATCTATTTTTCTATTTTTGATTAGTATAGAAAAATTAATAGTTGCTGAGAACCTTACAAGAAACTGCAATCAAATCAAAGAGTTTGCGAAACAACTATGCTTTATGGTTTTTCAATTGGTATCAGAGAGATGTCACCGATTCAGAACTTGGTAGCAAGTTAGTGCAGATCCTAGTTTCGCGAACATGGTTACAAGAGAGGGTGCTTGGTGTAGATCGTAGTTTCGTGAATATGGCTACAAGAGAGGTTGCATCGATCACCAAACCACCACTGTTGGATGGATCTAACTATCTTGCATGGAAATCACGGATGAAAGTCTTCATCCAAGCTTAGGTTATAAAAGCTTGGCATTCGGTAGTACATGGATGGACGCATCCGATGATTACTGGTGATAAAGGAGAGGTGGTTCAAAAAGATTCATTTGAATGGACAAGAGCCAAAGAAGAAAGTGCACTTGGAAACTCACAAGCAATGTATGCGATTTTTAGTGCTATTGATGAAGGACGCTTCTCAATGATATCAGCCTATGAATCGGCTAAAGAAGCGTGGGATGCATTGCAGACTATTTATGAAGGGTCCAAATCTATAATAGTGTCAAAGCTACAGATGTTAGCTATAAGGTTTGAATGAAGATGGATGAAAATGAGACTATTGGAGACTTTTATGAAAGATTGTGAGATATAAGGCACATCAACTCGGGAAGAAATATTCCAATCTAAAACTAGTCAAGAAGACGTTGAGATCATTACCTCCGAGATTTATTCCGAAAATTGCAGCCATATAGGAGGCCCACGACATTAATGATCTGTCATTGGAGAAGGTAATTGGAATTCTTACAAATTTCGAAATGAATCTTTTAAGGGATAAACAAGAAAGAAGCAAAGGATTGGTACTACAGGTTGATATTGGAAAAGGTATGAATGATGTAGAAGATGAATATGATGAGAATGAGGATATGAAGCTATTAACACGAGAGTTCAGTAAGTGGCTGAAGAGAGTGAAAAAGGAAAGTCCCGAGTTTAGGGAAAACGGTGGGAGGTCATTGAACAACAACTTCAAACTACAAGTCAAAACTCAAAAGGGAGAAAGAAAGGTAAACAGAATTCAATGTCATGAGTGTCAAGGCTTCGGACATATTCAAGCAGAGTGTGCTAACATCCTGAATAAGAGAAAACAAAAATCCTATAAGAGCACTAGGAGTGATAACGAATTCGGAAGTGAATATGGAAGTGAAGAAGAAGTTGTGAATAATGTTGCGTTAGTTACTTTGTCTAGAAAAAGCCCAGTTACTTGCTTAACAACAACTGAGAAGGAAGTAACTGAAGACGAAAAAGGGAGTAAATTAGAAAATTTCGAGATAAATACCGGCCAATCAGCTCAAGGCTCGATCTTAGATTATGACAGCGATGAAAGTGGTTCAGGTGATAAAAAGGAAAACATTTACAAGGCTTACAAATTAATATACGAAAAATGGGTAAAAACATGTACGAAGAATGAAAGGTTGAAGGAAGAAAACTTCTTTATGAAGAATACTATTCAAGATTTGGAGAAGAAATTGAAGTCAACTTTAGATGAGCTTGGTGAAGCTAGACTAAAACTAGTAAGTACCGAAAAGGGATTGAAGATGTTGAATGGAGGTACAGAAAAGTTAAAAAAGTTAATAGAAATCGGCAAGGTTAAAGGAAATTTTCAAGGCAATGGCTATAAGGGTGAGTGCTCTAAAGTGAATGAGGAGAAAAATGATATGTCCAGATCTATCCGAGAAGAAGAAATATCGAGAAAGAATCAAAGATTTGTACCCACGTGTCATTTTTGTGTAGTTATCGGGCACATAAGGCTAGGATGCTACAAGATGTTACAAATGATGTTTCAAAGTGGTTAAAACTGAAAATCTAGACTCTCTCTATTAAATTTTCAACAGTAACTCATGGTACCGAAGCACACTTGGATTAGAAAGGGTCAATTATAGGCACAAAGACATTGTGAAGGAAAAACAAGAAATTGTCTAGATTCATAGTTAGTTACTGCTTGTGAAGAAACTGTTTAGACAAAGGATAAATGAGTTACTTCAGAAGAAAAAACCGATGACAAAGATAATATAACGAGGAATAAGGCCAGGTTTGAATTTCTTTGAGGGGCACAGGGACTTTTTACTTTACATTTTTGAAGTATTTTTTTGTTGTTAAAAAAAAGAGATTTGTCTTTTTTAGTTATTTAGTTTTTATGTTACCATTGTCGTCCCATCTTTTTAGTAGTTTGCATTACGACTTCTATTTGGCTCCACCGAAGACTCTTCAGCTCTCTCATCAGTGTGGTCTCTCTCTAGGGTATCTCTCCTTCTCACTATACTGGGAACACTCATCTTTATTTGTTTGAGTTTATGAATTTGATCAGTCTTATGAAGATGAAATTGAAGTAAGTAATGATATGTTGGCATATGTATTGACTGGTGGTAAATTGATATCTTGGTATGCTTATAATTCTTCCGCTGAACCTACTACTAATTTTTATGTTTCTTTATTCGTTGAGATTGATTATATTGAAGGCATTCTTAATTTTGACAATGTTTTGTCCCAAGGGGGAGACATTAGATTGTTTATGGTGAATGCTCTATTCAGGGGGAGATTTCTAAAAGTCAGCCATCATGCCTAAGATTTCTCTCCAAGTAATTATAGATTGTATGTTTATAGTAACTTAATCATAGGATATAAATATCATATATTGCGTAATTAAATGATAGCCTTTTATACTCCTCCGTAATCAATGTTGTAATTATATACTGTCAATATAAATACAAGGTTGACCTCATATTGAGGCAATCACTTTCCCCATATTCTTTATGGTATCAACGCCTCTGTGATCAAGTGGTCGTGAGTTCAAATCCTACCACCCACCTATTATTGAGCACAAGGTAGAGTGAGCCTGTGCAATTTTTAAGCCTAAAGGGCTTTCACGTGAGGGGGGTGTGTTAGTGAATATATAAAACCAATTAAGTTGGCCTCATATAATAGCTTAAGATATTGTGGGGAAATGGTCACGTATTATTCCATGTTTGTTTATCATACATCTACTAAAATGGCGGTCTTACTTCCCTACATGGATGACATCATTCTCACAACCTCCTCCTCAACCTTATTAGATCGTTTGCTTTGTCTATGAAATCAGAGTTTGCCATGAATGACTTTGGTTCATTACATTATTTTCTTTGCGTTCAGGTCCATCCACATGCTACTGGTCTTTTCCTATCTCAGTCTAAATATGCTAATGAATTGCTTCAATGTGCTGCTATGACTGATGCTAATCCAATATCCACACCCATCAATACTCGCAGTTCTTTGTCTGCTCATAATGGTTCTTCATTTTCAGATCCCACTCTTTGTCGAAGCATTGTTGGTGGCCTCCAATACGTTACATTCACTCATCCCGATATTTCATATGCAGTTAATATGGTTTGCCAATATATGCATGATCCTCGTGATATTCATTGGCAAGCTATCAAACGGATTCTAAGGTATCTTAAAGGTACTTCACATTTTGGTCTTCAACTTTGTAAGTCTGATCCTACTTCCTCGATAGCATATAGTGATGTTGATTGGGCTGGTTGTCCTGATACTCGATGTTCTACTACAGGCTATTGTCTTTTCCTAGGCCATAACTTGGTCTCTTGAACTGCTAAGAAACAACATACAGTATCTAGGAGCAGTATTGAGTCTGGATATCACGCACTTGCCTCTGTTGTGGCTAAAATTTGCTGGTTTCGCTCTTTACTTCCTGATCTATTTGTTCATCCTCGCCTACCTGTCGAAGTGTTTTGTGATAATATTTCTGCTACCCATTTGGATGTGATTCCAATCAATCATGCACGCACTAAGCATTTGGAGGTCGATTTACACTTCGTTCGTGAAAGAGTCTCATGGGGTGATATTTCTGTTAAATTTATTCCTAGTGGTGCTCAACTTGTTGATATTTTCACTAAAGGCTTATCCTCTTCACGATTTTCTCATCTACATGCCAATTTGAGCATCCTTGCTTCTCCCACTCTAATTGTGGGGGGATAAAAGCTAGCCATCAAGCCTAAGATTTCTCTCTAAGTAATTGTAGATTGTATGTTTATAGTAACTTAATCATAGGATATAAATATCATATATTGTGTAATTAAATGATAGCCTTTTATACTCCTCCGTAATCAATGTTGTAATTATCTACTGTCAATATAAATACAAGGTTGACCTCATATTGAGGCAATCACTTTCCCCGTATTCTTTAATTTCAAGGTATAAGCGCAATTATTCATCGTATTTTTTGTCATCTTTTTATCCCAAGGAGGAGAAATTTGGATGATTGGATAATTGTGATGTTCTTTGGAACTTGATATTTGATTAGGGGGGAGTTCTTTTTTCATCTCATGTGCATTGTGGATTTAATATTTATATGTCTAATTATATTATTTAGGGGGAGTTTCATATTTGTGACAAACAATGCCAAAAAAGGGGGAGAGTTTTAGTATATATGATATATATCTAAGTAATTAGTTTTGGCATTCTTTATTAATTGGACCTATAAGATATTAATTGGATGATGATAGCTAACCAATAATCCTTGTTTGACTTAGATTCAAAAAGTTAATTTTGAATAATGTTCTAGATGTTTATAGAATCCTATCTTGAATAGACGTGTATCTTGAGAAGAGGTGTGGTGGATTAAGTTGATGTGTGGCTAAGGGTTTTTGTATGGTTTTTGGGTCTTTGTTGTGGGAGTCTTTGTTGTGTTAATTGACGACAATCTTTAGTGCTTTTGGTGGTGGTGCAAACGAAAACGTTTGTATAAGCTGGGTTTCTATTGAGTTTCTTGTGTAACCCAAGGTTGTCTGTGTGAGGGCTATACTTTATCATGAGTTATTGTTGCTGGTTGCAAAAAGAAAAGATCATCTTGAGTGGGTGCTATGTTTTTGTCTTGAGGCTGTTATCGTTGATGTTTTCTGGTTGCTCTGAACATTACTCTTCAATTCTTCAACGTCAATCTTCTATTGTATATGTTGGCCGTCCTTGATGATTCATGGTTGAAAGTATGACAGAAAAATCCTAGCAGCTAACTACAACAATTTAATTGGTGAACAACTTTCAGATCTGTCTTGGATGGAGTTGAATTTATCGGAAAGTTGTTTCTCTCTATCTCAAGTATTTTCGTTTTTGTTTATAGTTATTTTAATCACTTGATTTGTTCGTTTAATTGTCTTTATTATTAAACAGTGTGTGTAAATCCTCTGTTAAGGTTAGTACGAAATGGTCATACTATTGGGTGTGAAATTCTTTCACGGGAAGTGAGGTTGAGAGAAAATGTGAAGGGTCAAGTGATGTTGACTCAGTAAAGCGTTGGGTAAATATATTGTACTTCGGTAAAAGTATTAAGCTAGGTGAGGGCCCCATAGATGTAGGCAAGGTGTGCCGAACTACGTTACCAAATTTCGGTGTTGATTTGTTTAATTTCGTATTTATTTTTCTGTTTTTATTTGGTACAGAAAAATTAATAGTTACTGATACATTTACTTTATATCTAGTAACCGCTAGATACAATTACAAGTAACTGCAGCAGAACCTTACAAGTAACTGCAGTCAAATCGAAGAGTTTGCGAAACTACTACCCTTTCTTCTTATTTCAACTTGGTACCAGAGAATAGGTTCCGACTTAGGACCATGAGCAAACCAGAAGTTGAAACTTCTAGGACTAAGTTCGTTCCGATTCTTGTTCAAACTGAAAATTCCTCCTTTAATGCTAGAATTATTCTCATTGAAACAAACTATGATATGTGGTCTTAGATCATGGAGATGCATATTGCCAAAAAGGAAAAACTTTCGTTTATCCGAGGAAAGTCACAACCTCCTACAAAAAAGAACGAGGGCTATGAGAAATGGTATGCTGACAATCAAAAAGTTAAGAGATGGTTGTTGATGTCTATGATTCCTGACATTATGAAGCGATATATTTGCTTGCCTACTGCTTGAGATATTTGGAAAGCTCTATCAAAGGCTTTTTACTTTGAATCAAAGGGCTTTGTCTACCAAACAAAATGCTAGATCACTTTCTATTTATTATAAGGAACTAACTGAAATTTTCAGTTAATTGGATCATCGTGACAAAGTGATTATGGAGAGTGAGAACGATGTCACATCTTATTACAAATCAATTCAGCAACAAAGGGTGCATATTTTTCTTGCTGGTTTAGACAATGAATTTGAACAAGTTCGTGGGGAAATGTTGAGAAAGGAACCAATTCCTGAATTAGAAGAGTGTTACTCACTAGTTCATCGCTAATCCATTCGGCATGCAACCATGAATACAAAACTTGAAAAGGACGAAGCTTTACCCTTCGTGAGTAGAAGCAAATCCAACCAAAAAGATCAAGTGAAGCCCAATCAGTCAAAGAAATCTACCTTCAAATGTTCTCACTGTGATCAGTCTCGTCATACAAAAGATCGGTGTTTCGAACGTGTCAGGTACCCAAAATGGTGGGATCACACTCGTGATTCAAAGAAAAGGCAATCAAATAAAGCCTCTATTGCTGCAACAACAGACATAGAAATAAACGTAGATGTCGCTGCTACAAAATCTTTGGCCTTAGTTGCAACAGGAGGTAATGGTGGTAAGGCTTTAAATTCATATATACTTGTTTCTAATAGTACATGAATAATTGATTTCGGTGCAACATTTCATATGAAATTTGATTCTAGACAGGTTTCACCACTTAAATCCTCTTCACAAAAATTTATTTCCATTGCCAATGGCTCCTCAGCTCCTATCATTAGGGAAGGGTCCTTATCTCTGAACAAAACTTTAAATTTGGATTCTGTTCTAGTTGTACCCTTTTTGGATTATAATCTTTTGTCTGTCTCTCAAATTACTACCACTTTATCTTGTGTTGTGATTATTTGGCCTGAGTATTGTTTGTTTAAGGACATTCAAACGAGGCGGATGATTGGTTATGGTACTAAATGGGGAAAATTGTTTTACTTGGATCTAGAGGAATACAGGTCAAATAAATTGCATCAAGCATTAGCAGTAGACAGTATAGAAGAAAAAGGAGGGAATTAAAATGTTTGGTTATGGCATCGAAGTCTAGGACATACTTCTTTTGGCTATCTTAAAAGGTTATTTCCTATATTATTTACAAACCTTGATGTTTCTAGTCTTCGATGTGAAGTTTGTGAACTTGCAAAAAGCCATCGTGTATCGTTTCCATCTAGTATGAATAAAAGTTGGACTCCTTTTATGCTTATACACTATGATGTTTGGAGTCTGTCCAAAGTAGATAGCTTAGGTGGATCTCGCTGGTTTGTAACTTTTATCGATGATTGTACGAGGATGATGTGGGTTTGCTTGATGAAAACTAAAGGTGAAGTAAATATGTTGTTTCAAAACTTCCACAAAATGATTTCTACTCAATACAATGCACAGGTGAAAGTTTTACGTAGTGATAATGGAGGTTAGTATTTAGGACATAAACTTTAACAATACTTGAGAACAAAAGGAATCCTTCATCAAACTACTTGTCCTAACACACCCCAATAGAATGGGGTGGTTGAGAGAAAGAATTGTCACTTATTAGAGGTTATTTGAGCGCTCTTCATAGAAGCTTATATGCCATTATTCTGCTGGGGAGAAGCACTCACCACTGCAACATACTTGATTAATCGACTTCCTTGTAGTACTATTAACTATCAAATGTCATTTGAATATCTCTCTAAAATGGGGATGGAATCAATGGTCCCAAATCTGAATCCTCATATTTTTGGTTGTGTCGCATATGTGCACCTTCATAAGTAGCAACGCAATAAATTAGAGCCTCGTGCTTTATGTTATGTCTTTATTGGATATGCTACTCATCAGAAAGGGTACCAATGCTATCATCCTCCCACTCGACAGATGTTTGTTACATTTGATGTAGTATTTCACGAGGACTCTATGTACTTTCCTTTCAAGCTAGATCTTCAGGGGGAGAGCAATAAGGAAGTTCTACCTCTTGATTATGATATTCACATATTTGAATCTATAGATTTGATTGAAAACCGAGAATTGGAAGATAACATGGATTTATTTGAACAAGTGGATTTGGAACGTGATGAACCACAAGCAATTGATGTCACATAAGCAGCGGAGCCGAAAATAGCTGATGCGGCACAAGAAGCAGTACCAAACCAATCGTCGTCGACCAAGGATGTCCTTGAACTATCTAGACGACAACTACCTTCAAGACACAACAAAGGTATTTCCAAACCCATATATGAACCTGAAATTTTTAGTAAGGTTAAATACCCAATGAGTCATTATATGTCTAACCATCAATTGTCAAAATCAAATCAATCATTTATAAATCAATTATCTACTGTAGCTATTCCTAATTGTGTACAGGAACCTTAGCTGATTCGAGATGGAAAGCAACCATGAATGAGGAAATGAAATCCTTTATTAAAAATAATACTTGGGAGCTTTGTTGACTGTCTACCAGGAAAGAAAATCGTTGGATGTCGATGGGTATATATACTATCAAATTTAAGGCTGATGGCACGATTGAGCAGTTTAAAGCGCGGTTGGTGGCCAAGAGATATGCTCACACCTATGGGATTGGCTATACTGAGACTTTTGCACCAGTCGCTAAAATCAACACAGTTCGAGTTTTGTTATCCCTAGCTGCAAATTTGGATTGGCCATTACATCAATTTGACGTAAAAAATGCCTTTTTACATGGAGAATTATTAGAAGAAGTTTATATGGATCTTCCTCCAGGATGTACGGTACCTAAAGCATACAGTCATAAAGTGTGCAAATTAAAAAAATCATTGTATGGGCTAAAGCAATCTCCAAGGGCCTGGTTCGGGAGATTTACAAAGGCTATGGTATCTTGTGGTTATACTCAAAGCAATGCAGATCACACTTTATTCATAAAGAAACGACAAGATAAAATTACAGCTCTCATTGTATACGTTGATGACATGGTGGTGACTGGAAATGATCCTGATGAAAGGAAAGCACTTCAAGATTATTTATCTCAAGAGTTTGAAATGAAGGATCTTGGTTCTTTGAAGTTTTTCCTCGGAATTGAAGTTTCGAGATCATCTAAAGGTATTTTCTTGTCTCAACGAAAATATACTTTAGATTTGTTAAATGAAACCGGTATGTCAGCTTGTGAACCAGTTGATGCACCTCTGGAAGAGGGACTGAAGTTATCTGTTGAACCGAATCAAGTTCCAGTTGATAAAGGGAGATACCAAAGACTTGTTGGAAGACTGATGTACCTAGCACATACAAGGCCAGATCTTGCTTACGCCTTGAGTGTTATAAGTCAATTTATGCATAATCCTGGGGAACAACACATGAAGACAGTTATGCGCATTTTGAGGTACTTGAAATCTGCTCCAGGGAAGGGAATCTTAATCAGAAAAAATGCAGACCATCTGAATGTTGAAGCATATACTGATGCAGATTGGGCTGGATCGATAGATGATAGAAGGTCCACTTCTGGTTATTTTACCTTTGTGGGAGGCAACCTTGTTACTTGGAGGAGCAAAAAACAAAATGTTGTTGCCCGGTCAAGTGCAGAGGCAGAATTTAGAGGCATGGCGCTTGGAGTATGTGAACTTTTATGGCTCAAGCTTCTCCTATCAGATTTGGGCTATTTGCCGACACAACCTCTTCGACTATATTGTGATAGCAAGGCTGCTTGTGATATTGCTCATAATCCGGTACAACATGACCGCACCAAACATGTGGAAGTTGATAGGTTTTTCATCAAAGAGAAATTGGATCAGAAAATATTAGAGTTGCCTAAGATTAGATCAGAGGATCAACTAGCTGATATTCTTACTAAAGCAGTGTCAAGTCAAAATTTCTCTAAGTTCATAAGTAAGTTGGGCATGTTTGATATCCATGCACCAACTTAGGGGGAGTGTTGAAGTATTTACGAGATTTGATTGTGCGTCTTTTCTGGGATTCTTTGTAAAATAGGAAACTATAAATTAGGAGCTTGATTGTAGGATCTTTAGCTAAAAGATCGTTGTCAACATGCTGATAAATACCCCTGTACTCTGTTTTTCCGATATATCAAAAAAATTCATTCTCTTCTTCTTATTTCAACTCTATTATCTGAACCGTCGAAGTCCCTAGTGTAATGAACTATTACCTATCGATGTAGAACCATTTATCCCTATATTGATTATCTGCTATATATATATATATACAAATCTAATAATGTAGTAAGTACGTTGAAACTTCGGAAAAGGTTACCCTAATTTTAGAAGGATCATGGAGGTCTATATATAGTATCTAGTTCAGTATATAACATACGTGCTTAAGTTAATCTACATATAGGTTCTTTTAATAATGTCTATATAGGAATTAAATTAAATCTAAGCTTTCATTTGTATCTAGCTAAAAATAAAATCAATCCATATAAAATATAAATATAGAACTCTTTATTATGATTTAAATCAATTTGATGATTAAAATATACAACTATATTTAACAAGGTCTTTTGATATCTTTTCAATATAAATTAGTATAATTAATTGATTTATGTTATGTTTTAGGTAATTGTTGAAGATATTTCCCGAGGATGAGATTTATCAAAAATTGAAGAGAATTGTAAACAAAAACATGAACAAAATCATAATTATTGATTGAACATAACTTGACTCATGCTCATGTGCTAGCCCATGTCCATCTTGATGAAGTGTAGGAAGAGATACAAACTAAAACATGACCTAGAGAGAGATTGTATAGAGTCAAAGAAAATCTATGGAGCAACATAGATTGAGCCACGATCGTACTATAAACTACATGTTAATAATAAGAGAAATAAGAGGATCTATGGTTTAGGGGCACCTATATGCAAGACATAGTGTCTCACCTTAAGAGAAAGCATCCACAACCTAGGATATGAGCATGTTAGAGCCTGTGTCTCTCTCTCTATAAAGTTTTGCAAGACATCTTAAGTATTGCTTCTTAATTTGGTCATAACTTTCCTAAGTTGAACTCTGGTTAAGATGATTCAAGTGGTTATGGAAAGCTAAGAAAGAAATATACAACTTTCATGCTTTCATTTTTTTGAGTTTTAGAGAGGTCCATGGTCTATACCATAACCATTTTTCTTGGCAAGACAAATTATAAATATTTAAAATGCCTCTTTAATCTGCACGTTCATCATAACTAGTTTTAAAAAAGAGCCATTGGAATAGAAAACACATTCAAAAAACAATTTAAGCAAATAGTCCTTTATAATTATTAAACCTATTTGAATTGTGCATTGCATTAATTAATTTTTGTAAGCATTTGTTTACAATGATAACAACAAACAAAAAAAGCATAACTATTATACCTTTTGAAAATAACTACAAGCATAATTGTAACTTCTAACAACTCATTAACTCCTTTACACTTGAATCCTTAAATGTTTCCTGTCATGATGAGCGAAAAAGGAGATGGCAAAATATAGGAGAAAGAGAATGATAAGAATAAAAGCATAAAAGAAAGTAGTTAAGAAGAGCAACAATTTAAAAAAATAATAAAAAGGAAAGGAGAAAAAAATTAGAATGAGAAGAGAGCATAAGAAAGAGGAAGGAAAACCTAACTAGCAATAATGATGAGAGAGAAATTATAATAAATAAGGGGTGAAAGATAAAGGGAAAAAGGAAGAAGAAGAGATGTTATCTCGTTTCACTCAAAAAGGAAAGGAGGGTCCCACTAGGCCCTAAGTTACTAGTTAGGCAATATGAGGAAAAAAAACCTGAAAATGTTAGGGTGACAAAACCCAAACAAAAGCTTAAAGTTTTATCAAATTGGGTTTCAAATAGAATGATTTTCTAACATTAGAATTATTTTTAAATGCTACAAAATGTTAAAGTTTTAAGTTGAATTTTTGTAAAAATCCATGAGTTGAAAATGTCCCTTTTACCTAAGGAGTTATCATTTACACATCTCAATTAAATATTAATAAATCTTACACATATATATACGTGAAATACATATATATTCCATTTGCATTTTGCTTATTTTTATTCTTAAATTAACTTTGTTTACTTAATTTTATGTTATATTGTTAGTTAATTGAGAAGATATTTTCTCAGTGTAATAGTCGGTTTCCAAAACTATTGAGGGTTAGAGTGTTAAAATACTGAGTCACATGAGTTACATCATTATAGAATTAATTTGGGGCATTTAGGAGAAAATTTTATGATTTCATTTACATGCATAATATTAGCATCCACACATGAATTATGATTCAGAAAAAAATGCAAGGATTTTATGTGCACTCAATTGACATGTTTCGAGGTATGAAAGTTTCAAAATGATTATGACACAATTATGCATTTCTAATGTCTTGTATTTAGGTTTAACAATAAAAAGAACTGATGAGTTAATATGTACCTTTAGCCTAGGGAAAATTTCAAGTGGCAAGACAAGTTGACATGTTGAAATTTAAGATGACTAAGCCTATAATCTATACTAACGGTTAGAACCCTAGAATATTGCACATGACCATATCATTGAGAATTCATGAATTGCATTTCATTCATACGCATATCATTAGCATACACACATGAATTATAAATTAGTACATGTTGAAGAGATAATATATGCACTCAATTGACATATTCTGGAGTATGAAAGTTTTAAAATGATTATGATGTGAATTGTGTATTGTTTATGTTTTGAATTTTGGTTTGGTGGACTATAATTAGTAAACTTGGAATTTATTATTACAATTGAAAAATTGATGAATTAAATTATACATTTGGTCTAGGAAAAATGCCAAGTGGTAAGACAAATTGACTCATGAAAAATTAGGATGATTAAGCCTATGAATTAGTGACATTTGACATCAAAAATTAAATGACAAATGACATAACTAATTAATTGAAAAATGGCAGCAATGGTTATGTGAAAAATGGACTAAGTAACTAAGTGACATAAGGCAGCATATATACATGACAAATGGAGTACATGCCTAAGGACAACTGTTAATCTAAAAAAGTGACACCTTGCACCTAGTTGAATTAAACAAATGCTGGAAAAGTTTTTGCTGAGTTCATTTCTCTTCTTTTTTCACTCTCTCACATCTCTATATTTTGGCTTAAGTCTTGCTAAATTGCTACACCAAATCCATGCTTTTAACCTTCACAAGATAATTATAGAACCAGAAAATTGTTGTTCTTGCTGTGGTCTTTTACTCTAGCCGAAAACCAACCTATTCTACCATGAATTGGTTATGATCTTGCATGCATGCAGAGCTAAGTTAGCTTCATCTTTTAGCTAAAATTTTAACTAGACAAGTAAGTAAAAGATAGATCATTATGGCATGTTTTAATAGAAAGATTATGATGATTGAATTGGGTTGGATTGTATATGATGTTGATGTTGAAGTGTGCTGGAAAATGATACATGAATTGATACTATTATGTTTTGTTCTTGATGTATAAAAACCGTGTTAAGACAAAAATGACTTAACGTATCGATTTAAGTTTTGATGATAAACAAAGAAAAAGATAAAATGAAAAG
>JANKOE010000003.1:56177095-56187424 GCA_026284465.1 Erythroxylum citrifolium
ATATATATAGGTTCAAATATATTATTATTATTATTATCTCTAGTATTACTTTGTATCATAATATTATTCAAATGATACTTATTACAAATTGAATAAAGTGTAATAGTGGTATAAAAAATAACGGTAATAACTTAGAGTTTTGATAAAATATTGAAGCGCAAATTGTAAATATTGTCGTTGTTTGGTTGTTGGCTGATAAACTATTTTTTAACTGATTGACTAAAATTAGCTGAATAAGAAAGATGTGCCTACTAGGAAGGATGGTGTATATGATTTGGATGGTACAAACATATTGGATTCCAAGGTTGATTCTCTTGTTAAGATGCTTAATAGACATAACTTCAATGTTATATCTAGCCCTATTATCATTTATGAATCTTATGGTGATAATCATACAAGTTTAGACTGTATGCTTGTAAAGTAGGCTCAATTTATGAACCACTTCGATAAACCATTATGGCAACATAAACCCTACTGAAGCACTTATAATTGTAAATGGAATCATCTAAACTTTGTATGGAATAATTAAAGCAATCAAATAAGTAGTTCAAGTTCAAGACCAAATAACCCCCTTAATTCCATTCAAGATACCTACTCCCACCTTAGCAAGAAAACAACCATTTTGGGAGTTAGCCATTGAGACACAAGTTAATGCGATTCTCTGAAGTTAGAATTAAAGTTTAATTAGACGGAAATTTTAAATAAGAATTCGGAGTTTTAAATTGGACAATTAGCCAATTCCATCAACTTTAGCGGGTAGGGATCCTTCCTAAGGAAAACAGAAGTGAACCTAAGGCACCGATAAAGTTATATAATAATGAGAAGTGGTAGCAAAATTAGGCAATCAAGTGGAAATAATAATAATAATAAAGAAACACGAAAAAGGAAAGGAAAGGAAATTACCAGTAACAAAGAAGAGGAAGCACTAGTAAGACCATATGTGCCTCCCATTCCTTTTCCTTATAAGTTTAAACAAAACAAACTAGGTAAAAACTTTGATAAATTCTTGGAAGTATTTAGGCAATTCCATATCAACATCCCATTTATAGACTCTTTCACAAATACCTACCTATAACAAGTTCAATAAGGAAACTATTTCCAAGAAAATGAGATCGGAGGAATTTAAGACAATTAACCCGATTTAGAAGTGCGATGCCATCATCTAAAATAAATTACCAGTAAAGCTTAAAGATCTAAGGAGGTTTTTTATTTCTTACACTATTGGTAAAATTAAAATTTCTAAACCTTTATTTGATTTGGGTGCTAGTGTGTTGATGCCTTTGTCAATTGTTAAGAAGTTTAAACTTTAAGAATGAAAAACTACACTAGTTTTTTGCAACTAGCTTATTGTTCTATTAAGTTTCCTTTATGTATACATGAAATTTTTCTATTTAAGGTTAAGAAAATTTTTATCCCTTCAAATTTTATTATTCTAAAAGGATACAAAAAATTCCTTCATTTTAGGAAGACATTTCTTTGCCAATGCAAGTGGAGTGATTGATGTGAAAAGTGGTAGGTTGTCACTAAATATGGGAGATGAAATAGTTAAATTTACCCTAAATGATGGAAGTAAATATCCTACTTTTCTTACTGTGGAATTGATTGTCTTAATATACTAAACAGAGAGGTCTTTAAATATAAAATTATAATATACCTTTTGGAAATTTATATAATAAATTTAGATACAATCAAGTGTCAAAATAAAGTAGCAACATCCATAGAAGCTAGGTTGGATGGAGTGACTTTTAGTAATAAAAAAGGTAAAAATTTTGAAGATTTAGGTAAAGATAAAACTCTTCCTCCTTATACTTTGCAATGTCCTATTATGGAAATTTAAACTATTTTCCCTAAATTTAAAGTATGCTTTTCTACAAGAGAATGATACTTTTTGCTTGTTTTCATAAATGCTTCATTGTCTTATATTAAACTTAATAAACTGTTATACATGTAGAAATCTAAAAAAAAAAAGGTGATAGGATGGACTATATTTGAACTTAGAGGCACCAACCCTTCATTTTGCCTGTATAGGATTTTGATAGAAGAAACCTACAAACCTATTGTTGAAAATTAAAGAAAAATAAACCTTAATATGAAAGTAGTAAGGATTGAGGTGCTCAAGTAGTTAGACACTGAAATAATCCATCTCATTGTTTATATTTCATGTGTGAGTCCTCTAAAAGTTGTACCTAAGAAAGGTGGAACACCTATAGTATATAACGAAAACAAGTTACACCCCGCTAGGACTATGAAAAGATAGAGAGTTCATATTGGCTATAGGAAACTTAATGTTTTTACTTGTAATTAAGGATCACTTTGCTTTATCTTTCCTTGAAAAAAATGCTAAAAATATTTGCCAGCGTATAAGTGTTATTGTTTGTTATATGGATATTCTAGCGAAGATCAAATTATCATTGCATTAGGTGATACAAAATTATGTTTTCACATGTCTATATGCTACATTTACACTTCATAAAATGCTTTTTGGATTATGCAATGTGCCTGCTACTTTTCAACATTGCATAATGGCTATATTTTCTATTTTTGTTGAGAAAATTATGGAAGGTTTATGAATAGTTTTCTGTATTTGATAACTCTTTTGATAATTGCTTAATAAATCTGAATAAGTTATTACAACATAGTAAAGAGACCATCTTAGTCTTAAATTGGAAAAAGTGACATTATATGGTGTAATAAGACATTGCTCTTGGTCATAAGATCTCATCATATGGTATTGAGGTATATAAAGCCAACATAGAGGCAATAGAAAAGTTGTCATCTCCTACCGATGTGAACATACTACGAGTTTCTTAGGTTATGAAGGTTCATCAAGGATTTTTCCAAAATCTCTTAGCCTCTATATAACTTGTTGAACAAAGATATGACATTACACTTTGATGAAAATTGCTTTGATGCATTTAATAGATTGAAAAAGGAACTACTGTCAACACCAAATTAGTGGTTACCGTCTAGATTGATGTGCGATGCTAATGACCTTATAGAAGGAGTAGTTCTTAGTTAAAGAAAGGATAAAAAGTTAAATGTTATCAATTATACTAGTAGGACTCAGAGTGATGCCCATTGCATTGTGCAAATACTATAAAAGAATCACTTATTATTGTATTTTCTCTTGACAAATTAAGATCTTATATTATTGTTTCCAAGTTGATTATCTACATATATCGTGTAGCCATCAAGTTCTTACTAACTAAAAAAGATGTCTAGCTATTCTTAATCTGTTAGATACTATTATTACAAGAATTTGATTTTGAGATTAAAGACAAAAAAGGATCAAATAATGTGATTATAGATCATTTTTCCAAATTAGAGAGGCTAATGTATATAGAAAAAGTTCTAATCAGTGAAAGCTTCCAACTAAATAATTGTTAGTAGCTTTAATTATTTTTTGGTATGCAGAATTTATGAAATATTTGGATATAGGCATTATTCCACCAAATTTAAGATACCATCAAAGGGAAAAGAATTTATGCAAGATATCAAACATTATCTTTAGGAAGAACCACTATTGTTTAAGAATTATGCAGAAAAAATAATTAGGGTAGGTGTTCCTCATAAAGAAATTAAGTTACCATTATATAGAATATGGTGGTCACTTCAGTACATCTAAGACAATTGCTAAGGTATTTCAACCCGATTTATATTTACCTAATATGAATAAAGATGCTTGATCGCTTCGATTTCGTTAATCAATTCACTCAGGCAAGTCTTAATATTTATCCCTCAAATATCGCAAGCATACGAGTCACAGGTGTAGTAGAAGAGAGGTCGATCCCACGAGGAGGGAGAATAATCTAATCCTAAAAACTAAATATAAAACTGAAAATAAAATAATGCAATAGGAAGTAAATACAAGAATTTAATTCAAACAATTAAATCAAAAATTAAACATGAAAGAATTAAAAATTAAGCAACAAGCAATCACAATGGAAACTAACCAAAGAAATTACCAAGTTATGAGAAAGGGGATTTTACCTATCATTAATGCTAACCTAGCTGATTATGTGTTAATGGGGTGTTGGTTCTAGGCTATCCTAGGGCTGATTATTCTCTCTCAAGTTATAACCATTAAACCCTAATTTATAAACCCTAATTGAATTAGGAAATTTATAATCTCTCAATTAATAAAAGATTCATAACCCTGATTAGATCTAAAGCACTCTAATAAACTATCGGGTCTCCTAACTCTCATTAATATGATCCAATCATTTTTATCTAGCTCACCCTCTCAGTTTATTATCGAATTATGTAAGAAATGTAGCAAATCACAATACCCAATTCAAATAACTTAAAATCAACTTGGAGAACATTAAATCAAAATAAAATCTTGAAGGAGAGTTAGAACTTCGTCATCACTCTACCATCTATCATCATACAATCCATCCCAACTTTATAGATGAATAAAATTGAAATGAAAAAGAAATAGAAACTTAGAATGGATGATCTGGGAAGGCAACAGCATCAAAAAACCTTTTAATCTAGGAAGCACGTCGAGACTGCTTCTTCTTCCTCCTTCTTCCACTTCCTCTTCCTCTTTCTCTTCCTCTTTCTCTCTTTAGAGTTTCCAAAGGTGGCAGCATGAAGACTCCCTTTTCTGCTTACATCATGTTCTTCTGATAGTATTTTCTATTTAGGGTAACCCTAGAGTCTTTCAGGGTCCGAAATGACTAAAAGGTCCCTCGAAAACTTGAGTTTGGAAATGTCCCTGCGTCTGTCCTGATACTAGCTATGATTGTGGCCTATATAACACAATTGTGGCCATTGAGTAAGCTTTCTGTCACGATCGTGAGCCAATCTTGGTGCTTATGTCATGATTGTGGCCTGCCTTCCACGATCGTCGGCCTATGTTATGGCCCGAGTTCCCTCTAAAACTTCTTTGTTCTTCGATATTAACCCTAAAACATTAACAAACTTATACAACATTGAAGCTCAAACTTATAAAGCTTGTTTTAACCTATGAAACACTTAAAACACAAATATTTAACAAAATAACACAATTCTAACCTAAACACACACTAAATAATCAAATTGACAACTAAACACATACTAAACTATTGCTAAAACATGAGCAATCGACAACTATCAATGCTAGACATTATATGAGTATATGCAATAAATGCCAAAAGGTAAGCAATATCTCTAGTAGGAATGAAATGCATTTAGATGTCTACAAACTTGATTTTATGTATTGCTTTTCATTTTCCTTTAACATTTATATATTCTTATAGCTTTTGATTATGTATACAAATGGGTTAAATCTATAACATCTCTAACTAATGACTCTCAGGTAGTAATGAAAATTTGTGAAGAAAATTATCTTCTTTAGTTTTGGTCTACCTAGAGTAATAACTAGTGTTGAGGGTTCCTACTTCAACAACCACTCTTTTGATGCCTTAATGTAAAAATATAGACTTACTCATTAAATCAATATTGCCCACCATCCTTAGTCCAATGGTTAAGTGGAACTTGCAAACAGGGAGTTGAAAAGGATATTGGACACTATAAGAAAAGTATGAATTAGCGATGAAAAATTACCGACGGAAAAGAAACAGTAGTCAATTACCAACAAAAATAGCATATTTGTCGAAAATTTGTCTGGAAAATTGGAAAAGGCAGGAAAAATAAATTGAAGTTTGCCGACGAAAAATTCTGCCATTAATTTCGTCAGTAAAAAAGTAAGGCTGTGTGTCATCGTCCGTCGTCTGCCTCTGCTCAAGGCTTGAATGTTTGTAATTATAGCAAACGATGTCATTTGGTTTTAAACAAAACGACGTCGTTTTGTTATACTTAAAAACATTCAAGCCTTTAAAACCAAAACGACGTCGTTTAGTTTTAAACCAAACGACGTCGTGTTGACGTTCTGCCTTCAGGAACAAAATGACGTCGTTTTGTGTAAAACCAAATGATGTCGTTTGGTATACTTAAAATGTAACACCCCACTCTCACAAGACACATACTTGATATTCTGAGTGATGTCCGAGAACTTACCCCACGAGGGTGGCATGTTAGAACATTTAGTCAGTCAAATACTCAAAACTCAGTACAAATTTTTCAAAAATATCACACAAGTACGCGGAAATCCATAATCAAATTTAGGCCTATACTTTTATTTCATAAAACTCGAATCACAATTATTATTACACTTTGATTAATCTCATTTACAAAATATTTCCAAATTCACAAGTTATTACATACAAAAATATTCGAATACACAATTTGATACAAAAATAAGAAAAACAAATGCAGACGCGAATTGATCCCGACCTCTATCTCTTACTTGAAATCAGGAGGTATACTCCCGTTTGCCTAATGTGGTAACTCTTCTGAGCTTAAAAAATATTGCAAATTTTGGGTAAGTTTTTGCAAACTTAGCGAGTGACCATCCTCGATGGCTCACTTAATCACATAACACGTCATATCATGTTTTCACATAATTCACAACACTTCATTTAACATATAGCATCACATTCAGAGCAGTCAAATCGATCATCTCAATCATTTCAAAATACACATATCACTTATAATGCAGTGCACATGAGACTCACTTTTATTTGTTACTTTGTTGTGATCGAGTACCTATTTACTAGCTCATATCCCTTAGTGGATACCGAGTTGTATCAGATAATGTCCCATATCCCTTAGTAGATATCGGGTACATTTACAACTGAGCCCGAGGCTCTTTTTCACTTTCTAAGCTTTAAGCTCTTTTTCGATGGCGACTTCGGTCACAACTGCCTTCATCTTTCATGCATTCATGAAATGGAATGCAACACATTCTCATATTTTCATTCAATCACATGATTTCGGATTCACAATCACTTTTATGTTCATCATCTGATCGTGATCCAGCATTCAACAATTAAGTTAAGAAAACACATATTTCTTTCATATTCACATACAAGGAGCACTTCAATGTTCTCACATTTAACAAGCTCCTCGTATATTCAATGTTCAGAATCAATACAATCACATCAATCATATTCGCATTGCATAATAATCATATCTGTAGTCATTCAATGCAGAAATTGAAATCAGAACAAATAAAGAAATGAGACCATATAGGTCAAGTCACAGTATGCTCCAGGTTAGCATGAGTTTCCATGATCTGAAAACATTTGAATGTGAAAGTTTATCCTGCACATAAAAATTATGCAATACAAATGTTGCACACATTAATAATTGCATAATACAAGTATTCATTTATGCACAAATGTGTGTATATGGACTATGTACAATGCATGCTCAATGACAATCCTAGGCATCTTTCCATTATTCTCGTCATATTATACCTCAATAAAACCACTTAAATCTAATTTCATAACTCAATTTCTCATTTCAGTTTTTTCCAAAGACTGACTTTCAGGTTTACTGTTCTTGATCATTTAGACAATGCAAATGAAGTAATTTGACAATACTTTCTTCTAGAAAAGTGTTCTCGTATCTCTTAAGTTTCTAATAACACAAAGATCATTCAATTAGAATTAGTAATCTGAAAGTTATACCCCAAACATTTTCAAACTATTCTTAAACTAAAACAGTATTCTATGCTCAACTTCAAGTCAGATTCTAGAATTCTAGAGACATAGTTAAAATTCTATTTATTCAGAAGAATTGTAGCCCTATGTCTCTAGTTTAATCTAAATTAAGAATCATTCCATCTGGATAACAACAGAACAAGTTATGCCTACAGAAGCATGTTTACGCTATGCAGGAAAGTTGGGCGTAGCAAAGCCAAGAGGTGGCCACGGTGAACTTTTCCTGAGAGGAAATCCTGCAAGTTGGCCACGACAAACCAAGGAGTTGGCCACGACAAACTTTCACATAAGCACAATCAGGACTCATCTTCGAATTTTCTAGATTCTAACTCTTTACTTACTACTTTCACTCCCTTAATCTTGTCTATCATTTCTAATTCAATTTCTCCTCATGTTCCCATCATTCTAACTCCATTTCAACTCAATATCATACATAAACAAATTATAGTCCATGATTGATCATGAACACTAAAATATACACATATATACACATTCATCATTAACTTACTACACATATTCACCTTAATTCTTCCCATTTCAAGATACTACAGTTGTCATTTCTTTACCTTCAATACTCAATCCAATTCATTTCTAAAACAACTAATGATCCATGTTTTTATACATCAAAAATAGAACATGTGAATATCCATTCACAAATCAATTTTTTTTTCTGCATTTCATTCTACATTCGTTAAGGATTCATTCTAACTTTAAAACATCTATATATCAATTCATGAATCATTAATCATCATCCATGTAAAAGCAAGACATGAATCTACCACATTTCTCATTCACGTTTTCAGCATGTGCCCATCCCCATTTTATGATCATTTAACCTCTAACTATCATCAAATATGCTTCTATTAAGATAACCCATAAAGAACAAAGTTTAACTTACATGTTTAGCTCCAAAGCTCCTTCAAATCACCAAGAAACCCTAGCTCCTCCATATACACGATCTTCACCTTTTTAAGGTTGAATAAGTTGGGTCTTTTAGCAACAAGAAGAGGAAGGCATTGAATCTTGAAGAAGCAAGGTGAAAGAGCTGAACAAAATTCAACATGATGAGGGTCAGAGTGAATGTTGTGGGTGAAGGAGAGGAATGGAGAAGATGAAGAAATGAAGAAGTTGGGCAAAATGAAGCATGTGTTGTTTTTGGTAAGTGAAAGATCAAAATATGGTCTTTCACTTAATAAAGACGTGACTTAACAAGTGGTCACATGTCACTCTCTCAAGGTCTATTCTTGATCTTTTGATAAGCTAGTCCATTTACCTCCAATTTTTAATCCAATTTTCTTCCAGTTTTCAATGATACTTACCATTAAATCTTAATGTCATTCATAAAAGTTTCTACTACCATTTAACATTCATTTCTACCACTATTCATTAATTGTTCTACCACTTGATATTTTTCTTAGTCCAATATACCCTTAAAATTACAGAATTTTCCCAAATTTTCACCACAAATTTTGAGTCAATAATTATACTCTCCAAATCAATTATTAACACATACAATTCACAATTCCAGATATAATCATATTTGTAGATCAATTATACCCTAAAAATATCAATGAATGCATGTATAATCATTTTAGCGTGTAAAAATCAATATTCACATGTGTGTATGCTAACATTATGCATGAGCATGAAATGTATCTTTCTAAACTCTCATTGCTATTTCTCAATTACAAAAATCTAGGGTTCTAACCCTTAGTATGGGAACGACATGTTACATAAAAAGTTCAAGCCTTCATTAACAAAACGATGTCGTTTTGTTCCTAAAGGCTTCAACGTATTAAGATAAATAAAAGGACGTCGTTTGTGTATACCACCAAACGACGTCATTTTGGTTTTCTTAAAACCTCTACCCGACTCTCCTCCCTCCCCCCCAACCTGTGCCCTATTTGTTTTGTTCTTCCTCCTCCAGATCTGCTCCATCATCCGTCGTCCCTTCAGCCTAAGTTCCCTTCCGTCATCTGCGTGTTATCTGTTGAGCTAGTGTGTCTCCGACCATTGTCTCCATCTTCTTTGGCAGTTTTAGTCAAGGTATTCTCCTATTCTCCGTGCTCTCCTTTGCTGTGGAAATCACCGTGTCTGTGGTTGATATTTTTGCTTGATTTGGAGTTCGTTTCATCATTGAGTTGGCTGCATTTATTTTGTTTGTTAATGGGTGATTGTTTATCGATGGCCTGTGTTATTGTTGGAGAATCATAGAAACAGATTGGGATTTTTTGTTGAGTTAGGGATGAATTTACCACGCATACCAAGTGTTTGATGAAAGTATCATAATGCACTAATTATACACAAAGATGTTTTGTAATGCATTTTTCCTTTAAACTTAGTATGTATCTCATCTTTAGATATCCAAAATTAGCAACTAAGTTTTCACAGGAGATTTTTTTTCAACTCAATTAATGCTAAATATGAATTTATAGCATAAAATCACATCTTTGCCTTGATTTGACTGTAAAGGACATATAAATTTTTAATGCACGGATTGTTTAAATTAAATTGATTGTTGTAGTATGAATCATGTTAGTGACTGTGGCATCTTAATATACAATGTCGTGAGCATTTTAATATACAATGTCTCTTTTGTTTAATAATGTCGTTAACAATTTACTTTACAATTTCTCTTTTGTTTATGTAATATATAATGAAAGCCATGTGCAATGTCTTTGTTAGTTGAAAATTTCATTTATTATATTTAGAATAACATTTTATGAAATTATATGCTACATGTTACAACTTTCAATATTTGAATTAAAAACAAGTTTAT
>JANKOE010000003.1:56426444-56437879 GCA_026284465.1 Erythroxylum citrifolium
TAATTTAGATAAATGATTACTCACTAAGCTATATGCTTAGCACGGTGGATTTGCCCCGTGTAGGTTCAGAGCGAGGAAATTAAAGACTGGGACGAGTCAACTGCGATGGCCAGTGGAGTCTGTTTTTTTTATTGTTGACCATGTTTTTAATTAACACTTTTGGGCCTGTAATCACTTTGAAATTTCTGTTTCTGACAGTATGATGTGATGTATTGTAAGCACTATTTGAAATGTGGTGTGTGAACTAGTCGGATTTGATTGTACTGTCTTGGGTGGCATCTACATATCCTCCCAGGGGGTATTTGGGTGTTACAGTTGAAGGATCATATCATTGACGCTTTGGAGTGCGGTAGGTGTTGATTTTTTTAGGAAAGGATACAAGAGGTTTGCTGCTCTTTCAGTTTTCTTCTCCACCCATAAATTCTCTTTCAACTTGTATCCAAATTGGTTACGAATGGAGGAATGGAACTTTCCAGGTTCATACCAATCTAGATTGTCAAAAGACACTCTATAATAGGCAAAAATCTTGGTTAAAAGCATCTCATATGGTAAGCCACCAATTGTTTTCTTATGACTTCCCTTGTCCACTATAAACTTCAAAATCATTGCTGGGAGGTTCGTCTTATTGCCCTTTAAAAGATTGTAAATCACATATGTATCTAGGAGACTGCATCTTTCTACTGAGCTAGTCATTGGAAAAATTGAAGTAGCCGATATGGATGCAAGGCATCTTAGCAGTAGGTCCAAGTGCCTACAACAGGGTCTCCCTTCAGGGGCATTTTCAGTGTGCAAACATATAAAGTCCACAACCTCTCCTAGATCAAGGTCAGCAATGTCCCACTTATGACATGGAAGGTTAGTCCTACCTATGGGAATTACACTCATAATGTTTGCCAAAATTTCCTCCGTAATCAAGATCTCACATTCACGTACCCAAGAGATTATTGTTAGCTTTCCATCAATTGCTTCTTTTCTCATGTGTATGTAAAAACATCTAACTAAGTCATCACACACTATCTCATTCAAGTTCAAATAATTTTCCCAACCAACAACAAATAAATGAGAGGAGATGGGAATACCAATTCAATCAAACAGGAGAGGAGGAAAAATGTGTCCTACAACTACCCTGCGCTTCTTGTAATGCATTTTGTATCTCGCTTCAACTTCCATTTATTGAAACAGTTTAACTAGTGCTGAAGACTCTCCTTGCTTTTGTTTCTTTGGTTTTGACCTTTTTGCTTTAGGGATTTCTTCAAACAGAGCTTCTTCATAAAGTGGCTCATCCCTAACAATGGGTTCCTCAATCTTTTCTTCAACTATAGGCGCTTTTCCTTTTCTTATTTCTTCTTTTTTTCTCTTTCAAGATTCTTCTTCTTCTTTCTTTTCAACATCAGGGGTTCCTTCTTGTTCAACAATTTTCTTAGCTTGTTTTGAAACACTTGCTCTAGTTTATGGTCGTCTTATTAACGAAGCCGATTCGTCATCTGAACCATCATAACTTACAATCCAGTGCACTTTAGGCACTTTCTTATTTTTTAGAACCAGGTTGAGGAGAAGTGGAAGGTGGTGCAAAAGTTTTGGAAGAGAGGATAGGTGGAGTAAGAGTGGGTAGTGAGAATGAAGGAGAGTGGAACCTTTCTTTTCTTGCTGGCTCCCCCTCACTCGAAGATTTTTCTTCTTCTTCTTTTTCTTCTTCTGCTTTCTCTTCTTCTTTTTCTTCTTCTTCTTCTTCACTAGAGTCAGAGACATATTGTTGTTTATACTTGGAGGATGGATCAAAGTCTGATTATAGAGATAACATAGCCAAAATATATCTTTTTCTCTCCTTTAGAGTCTCTTGAATGGGTGTTTCTGAAACTTAGGGCTTGGAGGCAATAGAAACATTTTTAGTAGGAGTGTTTATTGGTGATAGAGAAGAAGACTCAGAAACTAGAGTTTGTTCATAGCGAAGAGTTTTTCCATGGCTAGAAGCGAATGCCAAGGCTTTCTTCTATCCCTTTGATTCGTGCCATTGCAAGTAAGCTTGGTGAGGATTAGCAGATTTGAGAGAAAGCAGAGAGTTAGGGTGTAGAGAGGAATGAACGATGCTTCTGAGAATGATAAAGATGAGTAGAAGAAAGAAGTCAGCTAAACGATTCTAGGGTGTTGATTTCATGTAAGGATGAGCAATCGTACATGCTAATAAAGGAAGTGTGATTATCTACATATCATCTGTCATTCACGTACAGAAAGGTTGTCAAGGCGGCGCGTATGCTTCTTAAAAGCTAAAACGATGCTAAAAAAAAAGTTGCCTTTTTAAGAAATGTGTATTCTTCCTTATTAAACTAAGAGGAGCCTTTTAAATTGAGAGGGGCCTTTGAAACTAAAAGGGGCCTTCTAAACTAAGAGGGTCCTTCTAAATTAAGAGGGCCTTCCATAAAAGAACATATTAGAAGGAGCTTGCTAGTATCTGCAAAGAGAAGTAGCATAGAGTCTTCATATAGAATTAATATCAGATACTTTGCATATACCAAGCTCTTTTCTTAACACACAAAATCTATCTTCATAAAGTGGCTAAGTAAAGATATCAGCAACTTGATTTTCAATTTTAATATGCAAAAGATCAATGGTTCCTCCTAAAACATGATCTCTAAGAAAATGGTGTTTGATTTCTATATGATTATTCCTATCATGATGCACAGGATCTTTAGAAAGATTTATTGCACTTGCATTGTCACATAGTATAGGAATATGATCAAAATTCAAAGAAAAATCCTGGAGTTGATATTTCATTCATAGGATTTGAGTGCAATAGCTAGTAGTTGCTATATATTCCGCTTCAGTTGTCGAAAGTGTTATACAATTTTGTTTCTTGCAAAACCAAGAAATTGGACATCCTCCAAGAAATTGGCAATGACCACTTGTGCTTTTCCTATCAACTTTATCACCTGCATAATCTGCATCACAAAAGCTAACTATATTAAAAGAATCAATTTTTGGATACCATAATTCAAAGTTCATAGTTCCACGAAGATAGCGAAAGATCATCTTGACTGCTTGAACATGGCTCTCTTTTGGATTTGAATGAAAGCGTGCGCAAAGACATATACTAAGCATAATATCTAGTCTTGAGCTTGTGAGATATAATAGTGATCCAATCATTCCTCTATACTTTATCTCATCCGTAGACTTGCCTTCTTCATCCTTATCAAGTTTAGTTCCAGAATACATAGGAGTACCCATCAGTTTGACATTCTCAAAATGATATTTCTTGACGAGTTCCGTTGTATATTTGTATTGAATAACGAATATTCCTTTTTCTGTTTGCCTAATTTACAATATAAGAAAGAAAGATAATTCTCCTATCATACTCATTTCAAACTCCCTCTGCATTAAAGTTGAGAATTCTTTACAGAAGAATTGATTAGTAGCACCAAATATTATGTCATCAACATATATTTTCACTATGAGTAAATTGTTCTCCTTTTTCTTAATAAATAAGGTTTTATCTACCTTTCTTCTTTCGAAGTCATTCTTAAGAAGAAAGTTACTTATCCTCTCGTACCAAGCTCAAGGAGCCTGCTTTAGACCATAAAGGGCTTTAGTCAACTTCATCATATAATCACGATATTTTTCATCTTCAAAACCTGTAGATTGCTTAACAAACACTTATTCATTAATATATCCATTTAAGAAGGCACTTTTAACAACCATTTGGAATAATTTAAATTTTCTATAGCATAAAAAATCAAGTAAAATTCTAATTGATTCTAATCTAGCAATAGGTGCATAAGTTTCATCAAGATCAATGCCTTCTTGTTGATTATAACCTTGAGCTACAAGTCTGGCTTTATTTCTTATCACCTTACCGTTTTCGTCAAGTTTGTTTTGAAATACCCAACGAGTTCCAATGGCTGACTTGTTTGGTGGACGAGATACTAGATTCCAGATATTGTTTTTGTCAAATTGATTTAGTTCGTCTTTTATAGCTGAAATCCAATTTTCATCGGTAAGAGCTTATTTAATAGTCTTTGGTTCTAATTGAGAGATGAGGGCAACATCGTTATTTTTTAAGGAAGATCTGGTTCTTAGATTTTTAGCTCCCATAATGTACTGATGTGTATCTTAACCTCTCCATTCTCTTGGTGTTCTTTGTTACTTCTTTGTTGCATAGGCTCCTGCTGAGATGAAGGAGCCTGCTCCGTCCTAGCTTCAAAAGGACCTTCTTGATCTTGTAATTTTGAAGGTGCTATAGGTGTTGCCTGAGTCTGTGATGTATTTTTAGGAGCCAAGGGATGCTCTTCATCATCTGAATCAGCTGCTGTTGTGGATGGTAGTGCTTCATCAAATATTATGTGTATTAATTCTTTTATCTTCTTTGTTCTTTTATTGTAAACTCTAAATCCTTTACTAGCGGTACTGTAGCCCAGAAAGATGGCTTCATCTGATCTCGCATCAAACTTTCCAAGATTGTCCTTTCCATTATTTAATACTAAACACTTGTAGCCAAACGCTCGAAAGTAAGCAATATTAGGTTTTCTTCCTTTCCACAACTCGTAGGGGGGTCTTTTTGAGAATAAGTTTTATAAGGCACCTGTTAAGTATGTAACAAGCAGTAGATACAACTTCTGCCTAGTAACCATGTCAGGAATTCCACATCGGACAACTATGAAGGCATTCAAGAATTTATAATAGTGTGTAAACCTCCCCCTCTTGAGCTAGCTTTTGGGGGTGAGTTAGGCACTTTCTAACATGGTATCAGAGCCAGTTTGTCTCGATGGTTTGAGGCGGTGCCCGGTTATGTCCCTTTGCCCAATATGTCCATCAGACATCTAGTCCTGCTCTGGATTGAGGGGGGCGTGTCAGGAATCCCACATCGGACAACTATGAAGGCATTCGAGAATTTATAATAGTGTGAAAACCTCCCCCTCTTGAGCTAGCTTTTGGGGGTAAGTTAGGCACTTTCTAACAAACCATAAGGTAGACCACTTTCACACAGCATAGCCTTGGCCATATTAACGAGAGTCATGTTCTTTCTCTCGACAACTCCATTTTGCTGAGGAGTGCTTGGGCATGAAAATTATAATATATCCCATTTTCATTACAAAAATCTTCGAATTTTCTGTAATCGAAATCTCCTCCATGATCACTCCAAATAGATGTAATACAATACCCTTTTTCAATCTGAATTTTTCTACAAAACTTCTCAAACACTTCAAAAATATCATCCTTATTTAATAGGAAATAAATCCATGTAAATCTAGAATAATCATCTACTATAACAAAACCGTAGTGTTTACCACCGAAGCTTTGAGTTCTAGTAGGACCAAATACATAACAATATTTTTAGGAGGAAAGCTACTTCTGATTTGTTTTCCTTTTAAATAAGCTTCGCAAACTTGATTACTCTCAAACTTGAAATTCGGTACTCCTCTTACTAACTCATTTTTGGATAATTTTGATAGAATGCTCATGCTAGCATGTCCAAATATTTTATGCTAAATAAATGATTCCTTTTCTAGAGAAAAAAACATTTAACATTTTGTGAAGACATGTCTTCCAATTGAGCACAATATATATTTTGATTTTTAGGACCAACAAATACAATATTGTCATTAAGATTATCAATAATTTCACAATGGGATGCATAGAAAGTAACTCTATAACCCTTATAACATAATTGACTTACACTTAACAAGTTATGTTTCAATCCATCAACGAAAAGAACATTATCAATAAAAGCAGAGTTAAAGTTACCAATTTTATCAATTCCAATGACTTTTGCCTTGTTTTTGTCAGCAAAGACAACATTACCTCCGTCTTTCGTTTCAATATAGTTGAAATGTGATATTTTACCTGTCATTTGTCTCAAACAACTGCTATCAACTATCCATTGATTCTCTCGTCTCTGTTCTTAAGCATATCTACAAAATATATTATCTCATTTTAAGTATCTAAATCTTTCTGGGTCCTTTCAGGTTAGTAGTTTGACCTTTCGGTCTCCAAACATACATTTGAGATAATTTCTTCATTTTTTGAAAGTTACAGGAATGACTAATATGACCATGTCTACCACAGTAATTGCACAAACTAGATGAATGAGAATTACTATAATTTTTGCTATTTATCAGGTTCCTACTATTTTGACTATGACTATTGTTGGATTTAACAAAGAAAATCTTGTTTGACCTAATATTATTATTTTCATTATATCCTATTCCAACCTTATCAAAAACACTTTTACCATTCCTAATTAATGCATCAGGACTGTTCCTTCCATCAACAAAATTGACAAGATCTTTTTTTAGAAAAATAATTTTTTCTTCCAACTGTTTTACCTTAACAGAATCCTTTTCAAGCAATGCATTCTCTAACTGACTTATCTTTTGTTCCAAGAATTCCTTTTCATTGACTTTTTTTCTTGTTGTCATTTTCAAGGGACCTAATTCTAGACAACAAATTCTTATTCTCATATTCTAGTGATTTAATCTTATTCGTCAAGGTTTTGGACTTCTCAACCTTTTTGAAATACTGCACTATTAATTTTTTATAGTAATCATACAGTTCATGATATGCATCTCTTAATTCATCAATTTCAATATCGGAGTCAAAATAATATGCCTTATCATCTCCTGATTTAGCCATTACGCAAACATTGTCGACTTCTTCTTCTTCTTCAGGCTCTTCTTCTTTAAACTTTTCAGAATCTTCATCTGACCAGGCTGTAATCATAACCTGCTTTCTGGGTTTTGTATTTTCTGTTTTATCTTTTTGAAAAAGAGGACATTGTGGTCTTGTATGTCCAGGCCTCTTGTAGTGATAGCATATGATTTGATTGTTTTGTGTATTACTATTGCTGCTACTGCCTTTTGATAGAAATATGTTATTTCTAGTTTTCTTGCTTCCTTCTCTTTTCTTCATTAGTTTCTTTTTGTAGAAGTGTGCATATTTTCTGACCATGAAATTGAATTCAACATCTCCATCTATTTGTAACTTAGTATTGCTTTCATCACCATTTGACGGATTTGATTCATCAGCTACTTTTAGTGCCATTCCTCTTCTATATGAAGATCCTTCATCTCGCCTAAGCTCGGCTTCATAGATCATCAAGTTTCCTCTTAACCAGTCGAATGAAATAGTGTTGAGATCCTTTGCAGTTTCTAGAGCTATCACCTTAGGTCTCCATTCTTTCAGCAGTGACCTTAGAATCTTTGTTACAAGCTCATCATTGGGATATACTTTTCCCAAGTTCTTTAAGGCTATGATGACATTATTGAAACGTCCAAAGAGTTCATCTATAGTTTCTTCCTGTTTCATGCAAATAGTTTCATATTGATGCATTAAAAGACTTATTCTATGTTTCTTTACCTTATTTGATCCTTCAAAAGTAACTTGGAGTTTGTCCCACATTTCCTTTGTTGTACAACAGTAGGATATCTTTTCATACTCTTCTAGAGATAGTGCATAGATTAGATAATGTCTTGCTTTGGCATTTAGTTATGCATTTCTTCTATCAGTATCAGGCCACATTTCTACGTTATTAGTAGTAGGAGGCGTGGCTCCAACTTTGATAGCTTGCCAAATTTTGATAAATGGTCATTTCCTCTTTGCAATAAGAATAGTTATTTCTATTGAAATAAGGAGGCTTTGAGACAGATTGTCCTTTAAGGCTTGTCAAATTATTTGCCATGATCTATTATGTGCTGTAAAACACAATAAATTGTCCTTTCTCTGATTGTCTTTTCTCTAGTACCAGACGATAAAGCAAACACATGCAAATGGGGGGGGGGGGGGTAGGTGAATTATGTGTTAAAAAAATTGCAAGGTACTTTCAAATTGATAATATCCTGCTAAACAAAATAAGTCTATCAACTTTCGAAAAGATCCTGTTAATGTTGAAAACGAAAGGATCCTACTAATTGAAAGGAGCCTACTAGCGCTCAAAAGAAAAGGAACCTGTAAATTGATAGGAGTTTGCTAGCACTAAAAAAGAAAAGAGTTTGTTAATCAATAGGTACCTGTTAACACTCAAAATGAAAGGAGCCTGTTAATTGTTTCAAAAATGAAAGGAACCTCTTGGGATATAAAAACAGAAGGAGCATATTGTAAAACCGAAGGAGCCTTTTGAAAACACAAACTTATAATATGAAAATGTAAAAGTTAGGAAGAGAGAAATAATGATACAGTCGATTTATACTGGTTCGGGTAATAACGAAGCCTACTTTCAATCCTAAGTATCCAACTTGAGTATTTCACTATAAGAACCCAAGTATTAAATTTGACGAGCCTCTCTAGGCTCATAAGTACATATTTTTCAAGGTTTTTTGACCTTTCATACTCGTAGTGTTTAACAAACCTCTACAAGCTCTCAACAAAAGTGTATAAAGGGTTTAACAGTCTCTCTCCTAAGACAAAAGGAATTTGATATAGATATGACTTTCAAGAATATTGATGTTGCTGAAGTATTTCTCAAGTCAGTGTGTCCTGCGTAAATGCAGTGACTCTTCCTTAAGTAGACATTTTCTTCAACTAATGAGTCTTTGATATCATCTCTGTTGAAATCTTCCAATATTCAGACATTAAGAGAAAAGCTTTGTCAAAAACTCTGGAGTTAATTGTTCGAATTAGTAAGATCCTTTCGGATGTTGTGGAATCATTTCTAGTAAGATAAGTTCATTAAAAAAACTTCCTTCAAGAAAGAAGACATTTTTTCTATGATTTTATTTCCTTTTAGGAATTATGTTGTTACCAATAAAAGGAAATATCTCTGATTTGAATTTTAAAATATTATATAGTTATCATCAAAATCATTAATAATAAACCTTCTAACAACCTTAAGATGCTTTTAAATAATTTTAAGTAAATAAAATCGTAAATAAGATTCGTATCTTTCCTAATATTTAAAATCTCTATCATTCTAATAAAAGGATAAGGTTAAGTTGTATGCGTTCAAGAAAAAAAAATACATGATACCTAAATTGTTCATTTGTAAGCATTCTAAATTAACACGCACATTCCATCGCACTTGTCTAATTGGCAGTGACTTCTTTACATAACCGTCCTGACAAGAAATGAGACGCGACTTCTAGCATCTTTGTCCACAAGTAGTGATACAAAACTCAGTTATGTTCTAGGATAGGGTTTAACTTCAACCTCATTTTCTATATACAAAACTCAGTTATGTTCTAGGATAGGGTTTAATTGTTTTACCAACTTCTTTACAACAATTAAATAATAAATGGGAACAACAGTTTAGACACAGTCATAATAATGAGATCTTAACATCGCAATTTAAAAGCCTGCTACTAGTTAACATGGAATTCCAGCTAAATGACTTGGGTTCTGATCTTAACATAGGACATCCATTTTCCTGTATTAAATGACTAAATTGTTCCCAAACCCTCCGCTTCTTCAGTTTTGAGACTACAAGATCAGAACCCAAGGATTAACTATACATGTATCGTCACACACGTGAACATATATATATATTCACCTCAGTTCATAACGAGTTAAACCCACAAAAGGTTGAAACGATTCTATCGATTTCCTCCGTACCATCCAAAGATGAGGAACAATCATTCTGAAAGCTTCCTCATGTTCATTTTCTTTGTCTCCCTGTCCATGAAAATTGCCATAGCGCAGAATAGCACAACAATTCCGGTGAATGTAGGAGTCATTCTGAACCTTGACGTTGGATTCGATAAGATGGTGTTGAGCTGTATTAACATGTCTATTTCTGACTTCTACTCCGCTCATGGTGATCAATATAAAACCAGGTTGGTTCTCACCACCAGAAACTCCAGGCAGGATGTTGTCGGAGCAGCTGCCGCAGGTTTAACTCCATTCTGACTCTTTTCCATTCTACCATTATCCGTTTGTTCTTGCTTTTTTGCTCATTTTCGTTTGGTAATATAGCTTTTTTGCTTTTTTGGTAATATAGCTTTGATGCAAAAATAATTGGCAGTCGTTTTGTGTTGGACATTTTGCAGAAGGAGCCTGATGAATTATCTGAACATATGATTTGTTTGACGACTTTATGTTTCTTCTCTTTAAACAATATCATCATCTAAAGTTCTTTTTGTTTAGATACAAAAGCTTACTTACCTCTGTGAAAAGTATGACCAACCTAGCTAGTATAGCAAAATACCTTTTACTGTTCAGCATCGTTGTAGGTTCTCCAGGATTGATCTTGACTTCGCACACCTCGCCGTTTAGCGTAGGTAAAATGAAGTAGCCAGAGGAATAACTCTTCGAAACGTCAATATGAAAACAGTAGTGAACACGGTATGGCTTTTTTGTTAGAGCTTGTACATTTTATGATTTTAATATCTATGATAATAAAACTAATTAATATTTTTTTAAAGTAGTTATAATTTAATATATTTAATGTACAAGGGGTTGACTAATAGAATGGTTGCTTGGTCAACTATATCTTCTAGTAAAATTGTATCAAGTTCGTAACCTTGAACTGTAAGTTTTCTATTTGACTTCTTAAATTCAACATAGACATGGTCCAAAGAAGAAAACTCCTAGAATTGTTGAGTCATGTTTTGAACAAAGTAATTTCTGGACTAACTGCTAGCGGTGCCAAGTGGTCGTTGCATAGTGATTAGAAAGAGGAACTAGGTTCAGTTTTGTGCTTACCTACACCAATCTCTTAGAAACAACAGGCTATACGAGTTGTAGAATGAAAATGATTGGATGCAAACAAAACGTTGACTTCAGATTGCCACCATGGAGTTAAGATCTTTTGTTCAATATTACGGTGTCTGTCCAATAAATCTCAACTATTTATTTATGTGAGGTTCACATGGAGCCCACGTGAGTCCCACAAAATAAATTGCTGAGATTCCATGAGACAGAATATAAGACAGTAAAACTGGACAGAGGATCTGGTTTCGCCACCATGATATGTAGGACAAAGTATAAACTGTTTTTTTCCACAGAAAACACGGCATTATTTGATGATCAACAATTTCATTTCATAAGTAACGGATAACACTTCATATAAGTAATTAGAATGTCAGAGATAAGTTACCTAGAGGCATCAAATTAATTTTGGAAGAGAATTATGAAATGATATATTTATGACATAAAAGTTAAAAAAGTTCCCTTACATTTACATTTCAAGCATCAATTACTTGTTAATTTAGCATTTTGCTAAAGACTAACATATTCTAAATTCGACAAATTCCTAAGTTAAACACGTTTACTTATAACTTGAAGCCATTTAGAGTTAAAAATCACATTGCAAAGTTGTTAATGGCAGGCCTAGATTTGATAAAAAATGTGGAAGTGGAGGCAATACTAGGGCCACCAACATCAATGCAGGCCAATTTTGTAATTGACATGGGAGCAAAAGCTCAGGTCCCCATTATTTCATTTACTGCTTCAAGTCCTTCGCTGAGCTCTCTCAGGAGTCCCTTTTTTTTTCAAGCCACACAGAACGATGCAAC
>JANKOE010000003.1:56813498-56832635 GCA_026284465.1 Erythroxylum citrifolium
CCTTTTTTGCAATTCAAGAATACTAAAGCTATTTCATATACCATATAAATGATATAGAAAAGTAGTAGAAGAAGACACTATAAGTACGAGGTGAAGAAGTAACAATTAATAAACTTACTGGTGTCGATCTCATCACTTGCAAGCTCTTCCCGTACCACAGTCTCTTTGGCTGCAATGTCCTCACACCCTTTTTGAAATTCACTCTCTTGCTCCTCCTTTACCACGATCTTGTACTCTTTCTCACACGCACTTGTATCAAAGACCATAACATCAAACACCATATCTCCTTCATGTCCTAATACCAGGAAATCACCAACATGCAAATCATGATCCTGAACAAACTTTAGCCAACCATCTTCAAACCTTCTGCCATTTAACCTGACCGGCCAAACTTTCCCAAGACGCCCTCTCAGTGTAGCTCTATCACAATCTTGCCCATTCAAGTGCATGAAAAAAGAATCTGGAATCAACTGCAAAAGCACGCATGTCGATGTTAATGTTGTGTATGATCAGAGTGGGGGCTATCTGGGACTGGGTCAAAGAGCCTTACAAATGTATGCTCGAAACCTGGCAGAAGTGGCTGGAAGAAGTGTGCTTTAGTAGGAACCATTCTCCGTACGACCAAAGTCCCCTAGCACAGTATCACTGATCCAGAAAACTTACAACAAAGTATCAAAACCGAAAATCTTGAGCTTAGATACAAAAATTGTACGAACTCATAAGCAAACCAGATACAGTCAACAGGCGAGGACAACATTGGGGAACATTACATGGCTGTCTCGAGGTGTCAAATCACAAAAAGCGAAGCGACTGGCCGAAAGCTATCCTATTACTTCCCAGTCCCAACCCATTGTTGCAAGCAGGCTTTTGGATGAATAAGCATTAGCCCACAATTTTACGTCTTGCTAGTTAAACCCTTTCTAATTAGGCGCTGACCCAGTACTATTATGGCTTTTGTACGGGTATTCATCACAGGTTAAACACTAAACAATAAATACTAAAACGGGCCTACAGTGCAATAGGAATTAGGAACTATGGAACAGTAAACAAGTGATTAGTGATCTAAGAAATTACCATTAGGGCTGTTGGGTCGATTAAGTTTGAAACTTTGGAAGAGCTAGGCTGTTGTCCGGCGCCAAGTCGCGATCTTTTGCCCAAAACCGATTAAACAACTGATTGGGGAATGGGTTCGGGCAAGTGTGAATGCATGCATGTGCCGGGACACGCGCCAACCACTCTCTTTGTCTCTAATGCGTTTCTAGTCCAACTTAGCGACACTCCTCAGTCACTCACGTTCCTCTGTACTCACATAGCCGCACTTTTTGAGAGCTTCTTTTCAATTTCTTAACCTCTTTCACTGGATCCGAGAACACATGGACCCATTTTCCTTAGTTATTCTTTAACGGTTCTTACTATGGAAGGTATTAGTTGTCACTTATCAGGTTAATTCTTTTTCTTTCGTTACTTTCTGTCTTTTAAACAAGCGATTGGTTGCCTTTATTTGCATGCTGGGTTTTCGTTTTCGAATAAGAATTCTTCGATTTGCAGGGTAACTTCATGATGGTGTTTGATTTTGGGCAAATTATTTGGAAGATGTTTGATCCAGTGATGTGATTGGAGCAACTGATTTGTGAGATTATTTGAAACCCAGAACCTCATTTGTTTCTGTTCATAAAACTGATTCGTTTTTCTGGATCATTATACGGCGATGGATAATAGAAGTGATAGAGAAACGAGTTCATTTTTGAGGTTCTTTTTCTTCCTTTTACTTTAGTTTTCTCTTTATTCTTATTACCAGGCCGTATCATATCAGGTTGTTGAAATTTTTATCAAAATGCTAACTTGATTAGTTACTACTTTTGTAAGGTAATCCATGATCACATTTAATGCATGCATTAGTGATTCCACGTTTGAGGCACTTTGTATTCTTGATCTGTTTATGTTGAATCCTTCTGCCGTTTTTCTGGGACTGTGCTGTAGAAGGACTAGATGATAACTTGTTTGGTATTTTCGCGGCATTGCTACAACTTAATGGCAATTGTTGGTTCTTGCAGTTTGTTTGCGGCCGTCTCATATGGGATTGCTTCAATGGCGATGGTATTTATTAATAAGGCCATTCTTATGCAGTACGCAGACTCGATGACCCTTCTGACACTGCAGGTATTTCCAAAAGAACACTGTGGTCTTTTGGGTCCATTAGACAAGAAGGATATTTACTTTTTTTTCCCCTATTTTTTCTTGTCTTAGCAATTGACAACAGCTTTGCTCATATACTTTGGTCGGAGATTTGGATGCACTAAAGCCAGGGGCGCAGATATGCAAACAGCTATAAGACTTTTCCCAGTTTCACTATTCTACAATGCCAATGTAGCATTTGCTTTGGCAAGCTTGAAAGGAGTCAATATACCTATGTATATTGCCATAAAGAGGCTTACACCTCTTGCTGTACTTATTGCTGGATCTTTTTCTGGAAAGGGCAAACCTACGTTGGAAGTATGCTGCTCCTTTTTTATGTAATTTACTTACATAAGCTTCTATTTGCATTGATATGTTCGTTGCCTTCTGAGTATTGTGAGTGGATATCAATGGTATCAACTGAGTTTAATCAATGATTCCAATGGCTGAATATTGATGTTTAGAACATTGGTTCTTAGTTGTGGGAACTGTGTTTCATTGTTCATGGAAGAGATTTCTGTTGAAGACACTGAATTTAATGTCATAATGTGCTTGGTTATATATTTATTCAGTGAAATTCTTGAACAAATATCTTTTAAGCTTGATGACTAGGGATCTTTAATGTGGCATACTCCTTTGATAAGATGACAAAGTTTCATTATATTTCAGGTGACTCTTTCTGTACTATTGACCGCTGCTGGGGTTCTTATTGCAGCGCTTGGAGATTTTACATTTGACCTTTTTGGATATGGCATGGCTTTTACGTCTGTTTTCTTCCAGGTTGGTTATTAATTGCTTAAGTTGTTGTCGTTATTAATAGTTCCTCAAAGTCATAATTGCTTAAAGATTATACTGCTGCTTTGAAAGTGCAGACTATGTACCTTGTATTGGTGGAGAAGTCTGGTGCAGAAGATGGGCTTTCCTCAATAGAGATCATGTACTACAACAGTTTCTTGTCTTTTCCATTTCTAATGTTCCTCATTGTAGTGACTGGAGAATTTCCAAACTCTTTATCACTTTTATTTGCTAAGGTCAGAATCTTAACCCCTTTTCTTTATTGTCTAGGTTAAGGCAATTGTGTTTTGTATCGTGGTAGTGTGGATCTTATATTTCAGCTGTGTTATAACTAGGAATCTTGAATTTGTTGTCAACAATGAAATTCTTTATATAATTTTTATCAAACTTTGAAGTCCTAACAGATTGATTCTTTTTTCTAGAATTTAGGCAGGTGGATTTGTTGTCAACAACGAAATCCTTCAGGATAAATTATAATGACTGTCATTTGAAATGCTTCACTTCCCCTTGATTTCTTGAGTAGCTCTATCACATAGGCTAAGAAAAAGAAAACTGCAAGTCAAATAATTCATGATGCAATGATCCTCAACAATCTGGCAAAGGACAGTGCTGGTTCTAGCCAAAAATAGTGGTGAATGGAATTTTGATGGTATCAATCGAACTTATCAACAATTCTATTCATCAAATCACTTATGATTTGCAGTTTATCTATTAAAGCAGTCTCAACTTTTGACACTCCCATTTTTGCATTAAAATGTTGTAAAGTGAGGACTTGTTGGGCTTTCCATTCTCTTTTTTCTGTTTGCATTCTTCACTAATTCAGGCAAACAAACAATACAAACCTCCAGTGAATGAGCAATTTTGACCTCTGCAACCTTGAACTTAAATTATGTTGTTTGGCTAACAATGAAAGAACTTTACATACCATTGAATTTTTAAAGGCTTGCTATTGTTGATGATTCAAGTCTCAGTTATTGTTTCACTGATCAATGCATGGTCTTGATTGATCTTTCTGAGAATGTTTGGTAAATTCTTTATCAGAACTTTTCTGGTAATTAATGATACATTGATATGAAGATTTGATTGTTCCATTCTTCTTATGATAAGAGTCTGCAAATAGTGTTGCTGTATATATCATAAGCCCGTAAAATTCTTTGTCACTGCAGAGTAGTTCCTTATCATTTTTGGTGCTGCTGATCGTCTCACTGGTGATGGGAATAGTTCTTAATTTCACCATGTTTTTGTGTACCATAGTCAACTCTGCTCTAACGACAACCATTGTTGGAGTCCTCAAGGGTGTTGGTTCCACGGTATGTGTGCTGTAGAGTTGTACAAATACAAAAAAGAGGGAACTTATGAAACTTTAAACCAATCATTATGTTAAACTGGACCAATATGTGGATTCTTAACAGGTAAAAATATAGCACTTCAGATCAAACGGAAATCAGATTCTTGTGAAATGGATTTCTCTTTACTGTTACCTCTTTTTCTATGGCCAATATCCCACCTCCTTTAATCTCTACTATATCAAAATTAAGAACTTGGAAGTCCATATAGATTTAATTTTCTTTTGTTTCTTGCCTCTCAGACTCTCGGGTTTATCTTGCTGGGTGGTGTGGAAGTGCATGCGCTCAATGTGACCGGATTGGTGGTCAATACAGCTGGTGGGGTGTGGTATTCCTTTGCCAAATATCAGCAAAAGAGAAGCAAGCCACAAAAACTCATTTCAGCCATAGAGTCTCATCGTAAATAGTCTTTTTTGTTCTGGAGGAATAACAATTAAGCAGCCAAGTGCTGTTTCATGTGTTCTCTTCCGTTGTCAGATACCTTGTACTGCACTTGGCCATAGCAAGTATTGGTAAGAGACCAATAGTTTATAATTTAAATTTTACCTCACAGTTGTTACTGAACTGATATAGCTTTTCGCAACAAATCATATTATAACAAATCCTTTCTGTTCATTAAATTTTTTGGTCCATTTTGAGCCATCTCAGAAGGTATTCATGCACCTGAATAGGCTTCCAGTAGCTGGCAAAAACTCACTAGCCTCTCCATCTTTGTCATTAATTGGGATCCCCTTTTGTCTAACGTATCTGGCACTTGATTGAATTTGTAGTAAATAGCTTTGGCAATGGCGAGTGGGTGGTGGGGACGAAAATGCTTACGGATGCCCCCAAAGGACAACACTGTAGTTTGGCCATTACTAAGCTTAATCTTATGCTTGTTGGTTGTATTGAAAGCGAAAGCCGGGGCTATTATTATTGTTGTTCATGACTAGTTTAGAAACAATTGGACCTTTCCACTATTCAAAGTTCTAATCAATATCCACCACCTTGGTGATAGGTTATGTTCCTCCATAACTGTTCATTTCTAGTGTCCCCTTCCATTCTCTGCTACATTACGATACGAGTCAGTTTCATCCAGCAAATCTCGTTGCGAAGTAAGGTTTCTTCTGTCTACTCTTTAGGTGAATTTAGTTTTACACAAATTTCCACCTTAAAATATTGAACTTTCTTCTTTCTTTTTAATAAATGGTCGATTGATTCTATCCTATCCTATCCATATTAACAAAATCCACAAAACATGAGTTAGCAGACAAAACATATTATGGGGACTGCTAGTAAAAGGTGTACATGAAGTGAAGGTTGGTGCATACTCCAAACGCTGAGCACAATCTCCAATCTTCACCGACAAAAGATACGTCATATAGGGGATGCTTTTGTAATTGGCAAGTAGGGTAGGACACTCCCCATGCATGTCTGTCTTCGAACTTACCAATATTCCATTTCTCTTCTTTTTATGACCTGCCAATTTTTTAGGTGATAATAAGGTCATTTTATGTTAGGTGACAGATTTTAATTGTTATATACTTGGAGTTGCTACATCTAATTCACCTTGTAGTCGAACAAGAACCTATTGCCTACCTTTCATATTCATATTGTCCTCCTCCGGTGGCCAAAACAGACGTCAGCTCCCATGTGAAGTTAATTGAACGAAATGCCCACCTCAAAGGTTCCAAACATTTAGAAGCATTGGATGCAAGTGGAATCTTCACCATTAATGTAGAAGACCCCATAAATGGCTTAACATGCCATAGTTGGGTTTGTTTTGCTTGAGATGGGAAAGGTTGGTTGGGGTTTTAAAATGGTATTTTTATCACCAAGTAAAAGAATTAAAGAAGGTAGGCGATAAAAGGGAAGTCTTCTGTTTTCTTAAACTAGTTGGAAAGTGCTCAATTCAATGATTGAGAGAGACGCAACATGTAATAAGAAATTTTGTTGCCTCAGGGAAAGTTAACATCAGGTGGAAATGGCGGATATACTGAGAAGAATCATAACTTCTTCAGCCACAAAAATGAGAATCAAATAACGTGCTATTGACTCTGTCAACAGGGGCTTGGTGTAGAGTCAGTTTCCTTATCGACATGGAATGATGTAAAAATTCTGCTGTCTCTGTTTCCTATCAAAGTGGATTTCACATGTTCATATGTCTGTGTGTGTGTGTTTTCATACCATCATGTGTCTGTCTCTTTCTCTCTTGTTCATTCACACATTTTCACTGTTAAACTTAATTTAACAAATGGAGATCGTGGGAATTATGTTTAATCCCAGCTCTGCCTAGTACAACCTTCCTTTGCTTCTCTATATTTAATATCCACTAGATCACTTTTAGTATATTTATGAGGCTAAACAAAACTAAAAGAATAATTTAGTAATAATAAAAAAAAAAGAAAAATATAGTTTGCAGAAGAATTCAGCAGGCTTGACTATCTTTAATCTGTATGATTGAGAGAGAGATGAGAGCAAAGTTTCTGAGATATCATTCTGGTAGTGAAACAAATTCAGAATCACATGAGAAGAATTCTGAACCTGAATTAATAATAAGCAATAAAAGGAAGAAGAATAAGGCCAAAGTGGCATTTATTCTTGCATTGGCATTGAAGCCATAAAGAGGGGGAAAGGATGGTTAACTGTTAAAGTACTAGGTAAACTAGCAAAAGGCAATCTTACAACTCAAAAGTGAAAAACAAAAAAAGGACAAATTGAGCATAAGTGCCAAACCTTCACTATAAGCAAAGTTAGTTTACTGCTGAAAACTTATGTGGGTTTTCTTAGTTCTTCATACCCTTTTAACTCCCATTTGCCTAACAGCTTAGCTTAAGCTTGTTTATTAGATTTATGCTTAAAGGATTCCACTAATGATAATGTTCTACATAATTACTAAAATAAGGCCAATCAAAACAAATCTTCCATATTCTTCTCATAGACCACCCTTTTGTTCTATTCATTGTAGTGTTGTTTGTTCCCAGTAGCTTGGGCTATAATAAGTTATCAGAAATCATCCACCAATACCAACACCATCCTCTTTCTTTAATGTACCATTCTCAATTATGTTGAGACTTCCCTTTTATTACTTCTTTAAATATCCAGAAAAAGAATGGTGGCCATGACATCATGTCTTGCTTAAATGGCATTATTACCACCGAATAAGCCCCATCTCTAAAGCATTCAACGTGGGCAATCCCATGGGGTCCCCAGTCATTTGTCCTCTTTCCCTTTTTTGATTTTTTCCTCTCCAACTCTTTTATGTAAACAAAATTATAACTAAATAAAGTAAGAGAATAGGGAATATTCTTTTTTTTTTCCCTGCAACCGACATGTTCCTGAGTAAAGTTATGGTTATTATTATTATTCTTCTTTAAGTATCTTGATTAGTCGAAAAGTAGTGTAAAGAGTAGACTGTACCAAAGTTTCCCATATCAGAAATGTTTTGGCCTTCAATTATGACATGTCTCTTTAACAGTTTTACCATTTTATGCTTTACATTAGATAGTTCTAATTATCTTCCTGCTTCTGTAAATTTGCTAATTTAAAGATACCTCAGTTATGGAACTACAACACGTTTTAGATACAGACCTTTCCATGTTCTGTGATGTTGGTTTCTTAGTCAACTGATGTTTACTGAATTGACCTTGGAAGTCCACGTTAGTGTGATTTATGTTTATGTTTTTAGAAGAAGGATTATAATTATTTATGAGAAAAGGCGTCTAATTGTTCTAAGCAGATTTAACAGCTGCTGGATAAAGGGTAAATGGTAAAAATACGGTAAGTTTTGGACAGCCTTTGGGCTTTGGCCGTATCAGTAGACAGGCAGACACACACATGGTGGTAGGTTCTTGCAAGCTGCAGATACCTTTCCCCTTATTATTGCTTTGCCATGCTGGATCTATGGCGTACTTGTAAGAGTGTCTTCCAGATTAAAAGAGCACATCACACTCTTCCCTTTACCTTCGTTTTTCTTTGCTACATTGTGCATAGCAGGAGTGACCTTCAAGTGTGTTCCTTGAGAAGGTTGACTGGGGGATCTAGTTCTTCATTGTAGTTCCTGACATGGGTGTGTTTCATTTGTTGGTGTTGGGATCTTGGTATTGAAGTTTTTCTGAGTGGTTGGGTCCAATCGTTCCGGCAGAACCACTGAGCATGGTGGTGCTTTGAAGTGTTAAGCTTTGAAGCTGTGGACATATAAAGTTCTGTTCTTGGCTCTGAAGTTGCATTCAGGATAGAGAAAATGGCTCCAAGATTGGATTTTTTTGAATGGTGGGCAAAAGGTAGCAAGAAGGGTGCGCCAGTAGTGGTCAAAATGGAGAACCCCAATTACTCTGTTGTGGAAATTAACGGTCCAGATGCTGCATTCCAATCAGTTGAAAAGAGCAGAGGCAAGAATGCGAAGCAAGTACGATGGGTCTTACTTCTCAAGGCTCATCGAGCTGTTGGTTGTGTTGCTTGGATAGCTTCTCTCTTCTGGGCATTGCTTGGAACCATCAAACAAAGGCTGATCTTTGGACAAGGTGTTACTGTGGCTAGTGAGAAGATGGTAAGGGGGAAAGTTTTACTCAAAATTATTCGGGCGTTCTTATTGTCTTCTTTAGCAATCTTAGCTTTTGAAGTTGTTGCCTACCTTAAAGGTTGGCATTATTTTGAGAATGCTAATTTGCACATTCCAAGGACTTCGGACTTGCAAGGCTTGCTTCACACTGTTTATGTTGCTTGGTTAACCTTTCGGGCTGATTACATTGCACGTCTAATTCAATCTCTCTCTAAATTTTGTGTTGTTCTGTTCCTTATCCAATCGCTGGATCGTATGATACTTTGCTTGGGTTGCTTCTGGATCAAATATAAGAAAATTAAGCCAAAATTTGATGGGGATGCAATGAAGTCCGATGATAATGAGGCACCAGGTTCTGAATACCCCATGGTTCTGGTTCAGATTCCTATGTGCAACGAAAGAGAGGTAAGATGCTGAAATGAGTGTACTCATAACCTCACGCCTTTTCCATTCACGTGGCTTTAGCTAGGAATTTGATATTTGAAGAACTTTTTGTTCAAGTTTGAAATTAATTTTGCAAAGGTTTAGCGGTTTGAAATTAAAAAAAAAAGAAGAAAATCTGTACAAACTGTTATCCTTTTGTTCAGGTGTATGAGCAGTCCATCTCTGCAGTCTGCCAAATTGCTTGGCCAAAAGATCGGATACTGATTCAAGTTCTTGATGATTCTAATGATGAGAGCATCCAGTGTTTGATAAAGTCAGAGATTGCTAAATGGAGTCAAAGGGGTGTTAACATCATTTACAGACACCGTACCATTAGAACTGGTTACAAAGCTGGTAATCTCAAGTCTGCTATGAGTTGCGAGTATGTGAAGGACTATGAGTTCGTTGCAATCTTTGACGCAGATTTCCAACCTAATCCTGATTTCCTTAAGCTAACAGTCCCACATTTTAAGGTGAGCCACGAGAAAGACTAAATTTTCTACTTCTATTTATACTCCTTTCAGGACTTAATCCTTGTGACAATCTTATCTATGTTGCAGAACAATCCTGAACTAGGATTGGTTCAGGCAAGATGGGCATTTGTGAATAAGGATGAGAATTTGCTGACTCGTCTTCAAAATATCAATTTGTGCTTTCATTTTGAAGTTGAACAGCAAGTCAATGGTGTCTTTCTGAATTTCTTTGGCTTTAATGGAACTGCTGGTGTTTGGAGAATAAAAGCCCTCGAGGAATCTGGTGGATGGCTTGAGAGGACAACTGTAGAGGATATGGACATAGCTGTCCGGGCACATCTGAATGGTTGGAAATTCATCTTCCTTAATGATGTGCAGGTAAGTTAGGTTCCTATCAACTAAAATTTCACTTATGCAGTTATTCTTGGTTTCTGATTCTTTCATTTAAGTTATGAAAGTTCAGTTAAATGGTTAGCATGACTACCTTTTTGCATAATTGATAGTACATCCTGTTGTGAAAATTGGGCGGTTAAAATCTTCCTCAAAACTCAGATGCTTGCCCTAACGAAATGAATCGTGTATGTAAAATTTTAGGTCCTCTGTGAACTTCCCGAATCCTATGAAGCTTACAGGAAACAACAACATCGTTGGCATTCTGGCCCGATGCAACTTTTCCGGTTGTGTCTTCCTGCAATATTAACTTCTAAGGTATACTTTATTACGATTTCATCCATTCTCTAAGGATAATTGGTTTTCTACAGACTGACGAACTTCTGGTACTCAAATTTTACAGATAGCAATATGGAAGAAAGCAAATCTTATACTACTATTCTTCCTGTTGAGGAAGCTTATCCTTCCTTTCTATTCGTTCACGCTGTTCTGCATAATTCTTCCACTAACCATGTTCGTTCCGGAGGCTGAGCTTCCTCTGTGGGTGATTTGTTATGTGCCTGTCCTAATGTCATTCCTCAACATTCTTCCAGCTCCAAAATCATTCCCTTTTATTGTTCCTTACCTCCTCTTTGAAAATACCATGTCTGTTACAAAATTCAATGCAATGGTATCGGGGCTATTCCAGTTGGGTAGCTCTTATGAGTGGGTTGTCACAAAAAAGGCTGGTAGATCATCAGAATCGGATTTACTTGCTGCCGCAGAGAGAGATGCAAAGACAACTAATCAGCCACAGATAGTCAGAGGAGCTTCTGAGAGTGAGCTTGGAGAGTTGAATCAATTAAAGGAACAGAAAGAAGCTGCTGCTAAACCAATTAAGAAAGTGAATAAAATATATAGGAAAGAACTTGCTCTGGCATTCCTCCTGCTGACAGCTTCTCTTCGGAGTCTCTTATCTGCACAGGGTGTTCACTTCTACTTCCTTCTCTTCCAAGGCGTCACTTTCCTTCTTGTTGGCCTTGATCTGATCGGTGAGCAGATGAGCTAAATACTGCATTGGCCAAGACATAAATGAAAATATTGCATCAAGGGCCGCACGGGTTCAAATTGAAACGAGATCAAACTCTGGGATTTCCTTCCTTGGCAATTATTGATGAAGGCCCTTCTTCTGTTTCAATAAATCAAATTAGATTCCAGTTCAAGCATTTGCTTTGAAGATTCATCAGGATATTTTCTCTTAGGCTTTTACCTTAGCAATTTGCGTCAGGCATTGGATTATGATGTTCATCATAGGCAGGATTTTTTTTTTGACTTGTATTCTTGGTTGATTGTTATTTACCGTTAATTTTCAGGACATAAATTGTAAAGCCCTCATAGTTTCAGCAAGGCAGAAGAACGAGTTTGCTTCTTGCATTCTGGACTTTCTGATCTTCCTTGAAAGTGTGTGAATAAATATAAGTAAATTTGCAGATATGTCATTTCCCTCTCATGCAACAGACAATTCCCTTCTCGCACAATTTGTTTCTTATCATACTAATTTGCTTTGGAAGTGATAAAAACACACACACAAAAAGAAGAGAAACGATAGTGTCGGCAGCAAAAAAGAAGGTATGGAAACTAAGCTTAATAGAAGCATGAGGTTGAGGAGACATTAGTTGACGCAACCATCACTGGTTGCAACTATGGGACTGCACGAGCCTGTAGGAGTAGGACCAAGAGATCTTTAGTGGGAAAAATGCTGATTCTGATTTATGTATACCGGGTCGGCTTTGTATAATGTTAGGACAAGCTGACCACTTTACTGGTTGGTTGTTCCATTAGAAAGACATTGTCTTGCAATGGCTTCGACAAAACAAAGAAAAGATCTTTTTGATTTGACAACCCATCCGTCGCACGGCATGTCTCATTCAATTTTCTGATTCACCTAAAGATGGCCTGTTGCTGGGTTCGGTTCGGTATTATTTACTGCTGGTTCCAAGCATACATTAAGTAAACCTCGTCATGTTCAAAGTAGTTGACTGGGTTCTTGTTTTGGTTTCTGACAAGCCCCTCTGAGTTTTAACTTACAATTAGTCTTTTATGAAACTGCATTTCTCAAATAATCATGTTTTGTTCACGTATTAGATACCAAGTACTGACTCTTGGTCAGAGCAGAATCACCCTTCAGAGTCCAGACTAACAGATGAATGAATCATCATAATTTAAGTAATATAGAAAATCTTATTACTAGTCATCATCATCTGGCTCTCTCGAGAAATCTGGCTCATCAGGTTTTTGCAACCTTGGACTCATACCAAGTTTGGATTTGCCACTTCCTTTCCTCTTGTTAAAAGAGAACAGACCAAGGTTATGTTTTATTTCAGGCGACGGTGAAGAACTTGTAAGCTCTTCCTCTTCTGTTATTTCATCAGTCATTTGTTCGTTTAACGAATCTCCGAAAGGCTCCATAATACCCAGTCTCCTTGCCATACTCCTCCTCTTGTGACTTCGCCAACCAGCTTGAATAAAGCATGCAGCCCATGTTCTCCAATGGTGAGAGTAGAAACGAAAAGTATGCTGTAACTCCTTGCTATGAAGTCGTCTAAACTGATTTGCCACAAACTTAAGGTCCTCTGCTCGTAATGCAAAGGCTTCCACTTCCTCTAGAGCCTTCACTGTTCTTGTGGAAGATGGTAGACTGGTATTAGAATTTGGTACCAATGCCCATGAGAGCAGTTCCTCTCCGCAAAAGTCTCCAGGACTGAGAGTGATTGAGTTGAAGAAACCTGATCGACCCCCGTCCGTTGTTGAACTGTCAAGCTTTCCTCTGGCGATAAACAGCATCTCTACAACTGGATCACCTTCACGAACTATGCAAGTGTCTTTGGTACTGAAAAAGGAGATCAGTCGCTCGCATATGGCGTCAAGAAGTTGATCATCCATTTGCGAGAAAAATTGAACCTGCAAAATGGGGATCGACACTCTCAACGTATCAAAGAGATGAAATTGAAAACCACGTAACTTACCCTTCGAACGAGGCCTAAGCAGAGGTGGCGTTTGATGTGTCGACGATTATCGGTTGGCAATCCACGTAAAATGGAGTCTTCATCAACCCCTCGAGTTGCAAGCCACTTGTAATGAACAAATCTCCTGACACGTTCCCTTATACTGTGAGGGAGTTGCCGGTGTCTCATCCACTCCTCTGTGTCTCGTTGCTTAACCCTCCATTCCTCCGGTCTCTGAGTGATGGATTTCAAGTATGTCTATAGAAGCATGTCAATTTGTAAGAGACATATGGGTGTTGAGGAAAAAGATATGTTGGATTAGCAGAAAATTGAAAGTTTTTGAAGAATCTTAATTTTCACGTATTCAGTACCTCCATGCTTCCAATCAATTGGGCAAACAATACCAGACCAAGAATCGAAATTAGATTGCTCCATGTTGTTTCCCCGACAAATATGCTTGTACTCAAGTTATTGCCATAGGCACTGAAAACACAGTAACGCAGTATGATCAGAGATTCCAGAGAGCAGTATTTCCCATTTAGTTAATCATGAATATCAGATGCTAATTACCTCAAGTTCTGCAAGCCCCACCATAGAACATAGAAGTACTTCTCAAGGAAAGGCGCTGACAGAACATTCTTTGTCACAGCACTGGCAAATATGCCATAGTTCAAGACAGTGCCATTAGCTGGATCACAGAGAGTAAATACAAGAGTATTGTTTATCCATATCTGCCGATCAACTTGGTCTATGTTCTTACAATTGAAGTATCTGACATCGCATCTCACAGGACCAGGTTCTTCCATACAAGCTCGCTTCCAGCATGTTGCATTACGCTCAAACGAAAACAAATACCATGCGGCCCCTAAGATCTACATTATCAGCACCAAAGTCATTGCAAAATCTGCAGTACATGAGCGACAAAAGGAAACGGAATGCAATGTTATAATCAAACAGCATTTTTGGGGCCAAGTCACTTACATGACCAGCCAACAAGAACAATAGAAGATTGTATGCAGCACCAGCCCATGCAGTATTTGCTAGCACTCCCGTGGCTTTGGATATCTTAGAACTTAATGGAAAAATCATGTACAATCTCGGGAAGAATTGGAACAGAACAATTAGTACAAGGACATCGTCGTTCGGATCAGAGTTTGGACTAATTACTGGTGAAAAATGCCATATCAGTATCTGTCAGTAAAATAACCACTTCAGTTGCATGTTAATAGTCCAGGGCACTCTCTGAAAATTGTTAATAACGTATCAGAGAAATGTCAATAGCATTAACAAACCTGTGGAAGCGGTAAAGATGCTATAAGATCTAATGAAAAAGTTGATTTTAAGTAACGCTTGGCAATCAACTTGGGGTCTGTAACAAGTTCACCCCTCCCCAAAAATCTTGAGCTCGGTGCTATGTAGGCTGTGTGAAACTTTACTGCTATGTTCATTACATATAGCAAATCGGTGAGAGTGCGAAAACACGCCAGTGTAATTCCCAAGTTGAAATCTGTGGTCAAGCATGATGAAGAATCATTGCTCTTCACAGATGGAATGAAGAAAAACAATGGATCGATAAATAGTGCTAATAGACAGGAAAAGCGGAAAACTCTGTTCCAATACAGAAAAACATCACTTCCTGGAGCAATAGTGTGACTCATAGATGGTTCCTGAATCTCTGGAACCAAATTGAACCTCGCAGTTTTGGCGGTTGTGTTCTCTGCCTTCCTACCATTTTTCCAACCTTCATGCTCTAATAAAAGAAAAGCTTGCTTATTTGCAAGCAAATGCTTCTCATACTGTTGGTCCTGTTGAGTGTCATCAAACCTACAGTTTTTTTAAGAACTCGTCAATCAAATTAGGAAAAACAGCTGAGGGGAATCCTTCAATAGATTTTATGCCCAATGACTTACCTATCTTGCTTTTCCTTCTTCAAGTCCATGATAGTCGTATCAATGGAAGGGATTGTTACTTAAAAAGGCAATGATTCAAAGCTAATATAGCTTTAACAGAACAAGATGTCACACATTTTTCCATCATTGCCAACTATGAAAGCAAGAGCTTTTTCTCTTTTTAAACAGCTTTGGATGGAGATTTCTAGAGGAGATGGCCTGAGATAGAAAGTGTTTTTAAAACAGAAAATTCTGTGCACGATGGAAGAGACTCAGTACAGATGTCCAGCTTTCTGATCTTTAACATAAGTACAAGAAACTAAGCTAATGTCTGACGACAGGGGAACAACAAGAGGAAAAGGACGAGAGAAACATGATCGACTAGGGTACAAAAACCAGAGAGAATGCAGATCAAAAACTCTGGACAGAATCTGACAGCATATTTCCAGGAGAAACTCTCTTTTATTTTTAGTTCTTTGTTGTTCCCAGGGAGCTTGAAAGTCTCATAATTTTCTTTCTTCTGCTAATCCCACCAATGCTTCCATCTGTACATCCTCACCAATGTGATTTCCGTTACATCACAGCTCGCTGGCTCCAAAATGATTCTTGATAGTTTCTCTTTTCGTGTAGATCCTCCAAACCAAGTTTAAAAATATTACCCATCAGACTCACAAATAAACTAATTCTTCTGAGACATGCAATTATATGTCACCCTTTAAACGAATTCAACCCTATTACATTCAGTAATGTACAAACGAGTTGAGTTACTGACAAATGAGTTTTAGTTGACTTTAATCATCTGTAATTTATAGGTTAAAGATAATCCAGCTTATTTAATTGGATACCTACATGGCAAGATATAGCTAAAATACCGAAACTTGTCCGGTAGAACTACTCATCCGAATCAGTTTCCAGCATGTATCAAACCTTAATTCTTTCCCATTTCAGTACACAATTGATCCATATCAACATCAAACAACACATGTTATCACAAGATACCTATCACAGGATACCAAGTTTATAATTCTCTTACCTTACTAAACTTCAAATTTAACTCCAAGAATCCAACTATTACAGCACCTTCCAAGCAACTAATACACTTTCAAAATCAAGATAGACGTAATGTGCTTTTAACACCCAAAGCACATCAGCCTAAAAATTCGTATGAGAGAGCTTCTTCATACAACATATGGTAAGGAGTTTAACATGATAGTGCAAAAAAATCAAAGTAAAAAGGCAGAGCAAGGAATCGGTGGAGAGAAGAGAACCGAATGAAGGCTACCGAAGTCTTATAAAGGTTTGACACCTAAGCTACTAGGTGTCTTCATTATGTATTACCACATATATCTCCAATGAATGACTCCCATTTGCCCTCTATTTATGTTGCCAATTGCAACACTTCCATTTGTCCACTTGTCAACTTATTAACTATGCCATTTGTCAATGTATCAACTATGTCAAATGTCACTAACTCATAGGCTTAATCATTGCAATTTTCATATATCAATTTATCTTGCCACTTGAAAATTTTCCTAATCCACATATACATTTAAATACCTCAATTATCTAATGGTATCAATTAATTCCAATTTACTCACTATAATCCACTCGATCAAAAGTTCAAGTCATAAATCTTTCATATTCTAATCATAGTAAAATTCTAACTCCTATCATACAGGTACTTTCATAAACATGTATTATTTCAACTAGGGTATATTTTGGGACCTTACAAATAGTAGGATTATTAAACACCCCCCTTTGAACCTGTTTCCATCACCTTTATAAAAAAGCCCCAAGGTTCAGAAGCGTCTACTCAGGAGACTCCAGACGATAGAAAGAGCAAGATTTTGGCTATATTGTCTCTAGAATCAGAATTTGATTCATCTTCCGAACAAAATGAATCGATAATCAGGATGACTCAAACTCTAGCTCATTATAAAAGAAGGAAAAGAAAAAGAAAAGAAGCAGAAGACGAAAAAGAAGAAGAAGAAAAATCTTCTAAGTGAGGGAGAACAAATGAGAAAAGTAAGATTTTATTCTCCTTCATTTTCACTACCTACTCTCACTTTACTTACTCCTTCTACTCTATCTCTCAAAACTTCTGCACTACCACCATCTTCTACTCCTCAACTTGAATCCATGGATAAGAAATTGCTTAAAGTACACTGAACTGTCAATGATGATGGTTCAAATGAAGAACCAGTCCATTGAATAAGATGTTCACGAACCAGAGGAAGTATTGCAAAGCAAGCTGAGAAAGTTGTTAAGAAAGAAAAAAGCCCTGACATGAACAGAAAGAAGAAGAAGAATCTCAAAAAAGTAAAAAGGAAGAAATTATTGTTAGGGATGAGCCATTTTATGAAGAAGCCCTGTTTGAAGAAATTTCGAAGGCAAAAAGATCAAAATCGAAGAAACAAAAGAAAGAAGAGTCTTCAGCACTAGTTTAGTTGTTTCAGTCAATGGAAGCTGAAGCATGATACAAAATGCGGTACAAGAAGCGCAAGGTGATTGCAGGACGCATTTTGCCTCCTCTTTTGTTCAATGACATTGGTATTCCTATCTCTTCTCATTTTCTTGTTGTAGGTTGGTCAATTTTTTTTATTTTGAATGAGACAACGTGTGATGATTTAATTAGATCATTTTACACACACATGAGAAAAGATGAATTTGATGGGAAGTTAGCAATCATCTCTTGGAATGTGAATGTGAAATCTTGATTACTGAGGAAATCTTGCAAAACATACTGAACATAATTCCCATATATAGAACTTACCTTCCTTGTCATAAGTGGGACATTATTGATCTTGATTTGGGAAAAGTTGTAAATTTTATCTACTTGCAGACTAAGAATGCCCACGAATGGAGACCATGGTGTAAACATCTGAACTTATTGCCAAGATGCCTTGCATCAATATCTGCTACTTCAATTTTTCCAATTAGTAGTTCAGTGGAAAGATGTAATCTCCTAGATACATCTGTGTTGTACAATCTTCTGAAGGGCAATAAATGAATCTCCAAGTAATGATCCTGAAATTTATGGTAGACTAAGGAAGTCATAAGGATACCACTGGTGGTCTACTATATGGGATGTTATTAACCAAGATTTTTGCCTATCATGGAGTGTCTTTTGACAATCTGGATTTGGTATAAACCTGGAAAGTTCTATTCATCTATTCCCTACCAGTTCGGATATAAACTGAAAGACAATGTGTGGGTGAAAAAGAAAACAGAAAGACCAATAAACCTCTAAGGTCTTGTCCCACAAAAATCAGCCCCTGTCCCATTCCAGAGTACAAATGATCTGATGCTTCAACAACTGAGGGACATTCGCTCCAATCAAGATCCAATGCATGGCCAGATCGACAACATGCAAAATCAAATTCTCGACATGCAGATTATGCTTCGAAAATTTTTAAATCTCTTAAATAACTTTGTCGCTATTTTTTGCTTGGTTTATTTTTACATACTTGTGCTATTTTTTAACTTACTTTCTAGTTATTTCCCCTCTACTTTTTGATAATGACAAAGGGAGAGAGTTGATGATATATTTGCTCTTATATCTGTGATAAATTCTATGCTAACTATTGAAATATTGTTGAACTGAATTTGTGAAGTATAAAAAAGGCTCCTTCTAATCATGACTATGAGTTAGAACATATAAATTTTACATGTATCTTTCGAAATCCTTTATTATTTGAATTTTGAAAATGTATTTGTTATTGCTTGTCATCATAAAAAAGGGAGAGATTGTTAGCTCAAGGTTTGATATTAATGATTTTGATGATAACTTAACAATATTTCAAAATTCAAATCGGAGTTATTTCCTTTTATTGGATTTTATTGGCAACAACATAATTCTTAAAAAGAAACAAAATCATAGGAAAAATGATTTCTTTCTTATAGGAACCTTTTTAATGAACTTACCTTACTAGAAATGATTCCACAATATCCGTAAAGATCTTATTAATTCAAACAATTAACTTCAGAAATTTTGGAAAAACATTTCTCTTAACGTCTAAATATTGGAAGATTCTAGGGATGGCAACGGGGCGGGTATGGGGCGGGTATGCCATCCCCCGTAACCGTCCCATGAACCCCCAGCCCCCACCCAAACCCCCCCCC
>JANKOE010000003.1:56835333-56848919 GCA_026284465.1 Erythroxylum citrifolium
ATATATTAGAATCAATCCATTCCCTTGGGAATGAAAACCCCAAAACAAACATTATTTTTTACTATGATTACATTCCTTAATTCCCAAACCCTCAAACCAAACGCCCATGAATTAGTTATTACGGTTTGTACGTATATATATAAAATGGCAAAATTGTAATTACTATATAACAGGTAAACGGGTATCGGGGGTGGTATCCCCATACCCGCCCCATACCCGACGAGCATTTTAGTTAACCCTCCATACCCGCCCCACGGGTAAAAATTTGCTCCCCGTACCTGTCTCCGTCTCAGTTCAGGTAATTTTATCGGGTACCCATCAGGTTCGGGTACAATTGTCATCCCTAGAAGATTCCAACATAAATGCTATCGAAGATTCTTTAGATGCAAATTCAGCTCAGAATAGAAATGAAGTAACGGTTATTTGAAGAAAATATCTACTTAAGGAAAAGTCATTGCACCTGCGAAATATATAGATTTGTTAAATACTTCAGCAGCATCAATATTTTTGAAAGTTATATCTATATCAAACTCCTTGTGCCTAAAAAAGTAAAAACGCTTTATTAAGAGAGACTGTTAAACCTTTTATACATTTTCTTTTGTTAAGAGCTTGTAGAAGTTTGTTAAACACTACGAGTGTGGAAGGTTAAAGAACTTTGAAAAATATGTATTTATGAGCTTGGAGAGGCTCGTGAAAATTTACTACTTGGAGTTTTATAGTGAAATACTCAAGTTGAATACTTGGGGACTGAACGTAGGGTTCGTTATAAGTCAAACCGGTATAAATCAACTGTATCACTCTCTCTTTCTCGTAACTTTTAAATTCTTGCATTACAGTGTGTGTGTTTAATTTACAAGAGACTCTTTTAATATTGGAATAGACTCTTTCTATTTTAATATTTCAAAAGGTTTTTTTCGTTAATAAGCTCCTTTCATTTTTAATGTTAACAGGTTCCTTTCGTTTTTTAAACATTAACAGGTTCCTTTCGTTTTTAACATTAACAGGCTCCTTTTATTTTTTAAACATTAACAGGCTTCCTTTGTTTTAAACTTTAACAGGCTCCTTTTATTTACAAACTTTTCTGTTGAAATTTAACAAATTCTTATGGTTCACACGAATTAATAGTAACTTGCAAATTTTTAAGTTACACACAATTATTCCCCCTCTTGCGTGTATTTGCTTTATCATTGTTTATTTATTTAGCTATTTATATATTTTAAATTATTAAATTTGAAGTCCTATACCAATTTGGTATGCTTCTATTTATGCTTGTATAGTTCTATGTGCTTTTATATATGCTTCTCTAATTAAATGGTGAATTACCTTGCAAGTACTAATCATTATTTAAATCCTTTTACGGTTTGCTATTTTAGATATAGCTAAATTTTATGTTTCATTATAGTAGAGCTCTAAAAGAGGATGGGAGATAGTAACTTGGATAGTTAAATTTTATGCTTCATTATAGTAGAGTTCTAAAAGAGGATGGGAGATAGTAACTTGGAATCATTTTAGGCATTGGACAGAATTATTTTGAACAGGATAACATTTTAAGCACTGGGCAGGGTTATTTTAAACAAAGGATCCAAACTGTAGAAAATTGGCACCATTTTACACATTAGACAGAATTATGTTGAACAGAGCATTTAAACTGGAGGAAATTGGAAAAAAGAGTCAAATGGTTACTATTTTGATAATATTTTTGACAGTTAATAAAGTAACAGAAAGCCTACTGCTTATAAAACTTTTAAGTATATTAGAAGGTACTTGTTGCTTGAAATGTGATTCCAAGGACACCAACATTCCTAGACCAACATTCCTGGAATTTAACTTCTATCAAGTTAATGACATTTCTTTCAACTTACATATTGTAATTTGAGTTACTACGGGGAAGCAATGAGATTATACCAACAGAACGTCACTTTCGTGACAACAATCCAAACAAAATCACCGTGAAATATGACTTCAAGACTAATATAAGAAAACAAACATATGTGAGTTGGGAATACTTATAGAGCACGTCAATTAATCTTAACCCACAGCATAACTACAAGTGCCGTGCAGACACGGAATATTTCGTAGTTAGACGCATTTGCATCAAACCTCGTAATACCTCCAAAGGCCAGAAAGTGCACGCACTTTTAAATCATGAAAATGTGTTGATTTGGTAAACATAAGGACTTACTTGTGTTGCAGCCTGTGAAACGCTTCGGCTGAATTTGATGCAGAAGTTTAGTTTTACCACGTGGGTATTCATTACAGCTGAAGCCTTATATATATATACATAATTCCCAAATAATTCCAGCGCATAAATTTGCCATCGCCATGAAAGAACATAGAAACGCAAGCTGACTAGATGAAATGGAAAATCAAACATGTAATAGTTCAAGACGTCAACCAGCCTAAAAATTGCTAGAAGGAAAGATAAATGATCATACACAACCTCGTACCAAGAGACCTCGTTTTGTTCCTCGATAATCATCTACAAAAACTGCTTAGAACCGGGGAAATCAACTTCACGATGGTCGAACAATCCCAATAACACCGTGAACGAATCCAAGCGTGCGAAGAAGGTTTAAAATATTACTATTCGAGCATGGACGAAGAACATGAATCACGCGATGGAGAAATCCTAAGGCTGTAGAAATTTTGTGGATCAATCCTCCAGATGAACTATCCACACGGAACTAGGAGACATCCAAAGTTGAATCTCATCAGCTTGATTAGGATCCATAATTAGATTGCATCACGCAAGGTCAGCAGCCCAAGGCTTGTAGACCTCTTTAAGCAGTGGGACCTCTTTGAAGCTAAGAGTTCTTCCCGTAGCTCATAAATATGTTCAGGGAGTCAAGGGACGCCAAACAACATGGGGACCCCCACAAATCTCTCAGTAAAATGTATGAATATCAGAAATTTGGGAGATTAAAATGTTAATTAAACACAACAACTAAGATACAGAGCATATTTTTAAAACTTACCCTATGACACTACAAAAAAGCGAAGCATTCACCATTTTAGCTTTTCTAATCTATCTAAATACTGTTATAATAAAGTCAAATAGAATTCAAAAAATATCTTACCCCATGCTATCAAGACAACCAACCAAAAACTTAAGAATGGTAACTGAGAAATTCCTTCTACATGTAAAACCACTTCTTAAAACCACTACAGTTTTGGTTTAGAAAATCATCATTTTATTTTTTTAAAAATTGCAACAATCTTAAAATTTTCATTTAGAAAGAACATATCAAAGAACTTCAGTCTTCAATAATCTAAGATCCCCAAAACCACTTCTTCTGTGGAACTGATAGTACCTGCCAGAAGTGTTTGAAGCAGCTCTTTATCCTTTTAAGTTAAATAAAAGAAATTCCACAAGAGTTTGGGAGAGGCGCATCACTGTCGGAGAGTTCAATCAAACAGAAGCATGAAGAGAGGACTTAGCAGGGACCTCAACAAAAATTGAAGATCCCCAACGGAGAGCAGCGAAGAATGACACCTCAAGTGTAGAAGCACAAAACGAATGAAGCAGACCCAGAAGACACCTCAACACAAAAAAGAAAGCATAAACATTTAGCACCAATACTAGGAACAATTTGTCTCAATGAAGTCATAATTAACACCTACAGCCCTTATAGCTGGAAAAGCCCCAAAACTACACTGATTGCTTAAAATAAAATAGCCAACATAGGAATAAGTATGAAGGGAACTTATCCAAACCAAGAGGCTGGGGGCGTTGCCCGTTCAAAATATAGCCATACTGAAGTCCAAACATAATAAACACACTCAATCTTAACAGTGCCAATTAACAAGGCAGCAGCTTTCAGCTCCTGCTTCCACGCCGATCCCTTATTCCATTCCTGCAAAAAGAACAGTATTATGATTTATATGATCACTAACTCATCCACAAGCAAACATTGTGATGAATCTTATATGTTGTCCAATCAACAAAATTCATCTTTCTTCTCAACCCTTCAACAGCTATTGGTCAAAGGATATTTAAACAATAGAAGAACACCCAACGTACAAGTGTGGGGTTCTCACCCGTTGGCATATGGAACCTCTTCACGTCCACGGTAAGGTGGTGACCTGCTATAGCTGCGTCCACGGGGTGAAAAGCTGCGACGTCTAGGGGATCGCCCGCGAGGGCTGTAACTCCTGCTCCACAAAAGTTTGTTCCAAGAACCATTTAAATTATTGTAATGGAAATTCATTGAGTTTCTATCTTTTTCTCATGCAAGTTGAGCGAGATTCGACATAGAAAATGTGTGATTATCAGAATTGAGGATTAAACCTTCTGCCATAGCTTGGGCTCCTGCGATATCTAGGGCTCCGGCTGCGTCTTCTTCCAGAACCAACCCGCATACGGCACTCACGAGCAAAGTGACCAGGCTCTCCACATTCATAGCACTTCAAGTCAGAACCACCAGATCGACCACGGCCACCGCCGCCGCCGCCGCCGCCGCCACGGCCCCCACCTCTAGAATTGTGGGAAAGTTCCACTCTCCAACCATTCTTACCTGCTCCAAGAATAAACGGATGATGAAATTGACAAATTACATGTTCTTCACCTTCCCCTTACTATGAAACAAAATAATATTCAATTTTCTGAAACTGAAAAACGATTTACAGATTCAAGAAAGAATAAATTGGAAGGAAACATAAAGCTTTAAAGGTAAAATGGGGCTTTGGTACTGTCAAAACGAAATCGAACTACTGACAACCCCAAAACCGGAATTAAGTACCACGAAAACAGAAAAACCTACTATACACACCATCTAATTCACGGATTGCATCCTCTGCATCCCTTTTATCATCGAAGTCAATAAAGGCGTAACCCGGTGGCCTTCTTGCAACCCATACACTGAACACAGAGATTTCATCTCACAAACTTAAATTCAGTGAAAAATGCCATCAAATCGGAAATATTTAATACAATAACAAATCAAAGAAAAGATAAAGATAATATTCCATCAATAAAATTCAGACCTTCTTATGACTCCAAATTTACGGAACTCATCTTCAAGATCACGTTCGGTGACCCGGGAATCCAAGTTACCCACATAAACACGAGACATCGAGTCCGATAATATCTTCACCTAAAACAAAAACCGGTAAACAATAATAAACAAAACCACTAAATCGATTGCTAACACAAACGTTTCATAAGCAAAGATTAAAAGTTTCTCATGATTGTAGATATGAAGATCTGTACCAGAAGAGAGCGGCACAGAGAGTTGCAGAATAGAAACCCTAGAAAGGTAACTGATTATGCTTGGATTAGAAATATATATTGTTTAGCTCTCCCACAAAAGGGTAGGCTTTTGCCCAGTGGATAATCATGTGCTGGGCCGAACCCGAAGTGTGGAGGATAAGAAAGCGCGTCCAATTTTTAGTATAATGAGAATTAATTTTTATTAAATTTATTAAATTTATAAATCATAGTTAAACATATTTAAAACTTTAATTATACAAATCTAGTAAAATAAATAATTCAAAGAATAATTCTAATTAATGCAATTAAACTTATATTATATTTGTAAATTTAAATTTCAAAGTGATTTTTAATTATGATTGATAAAATTAGTTTATTTAGTAAATTTAAAAGTTTAAGATATTTAGTATATGTTTTTAGTAATTATGTTGTAAAAATTGAATTAAATAAATTTTAAAAATTATTTATTAGTATTATTGTCACCGTTTTGCTGAAGTTATTTATTAGTTCAATATTTGGTATCCTAACTACAGTCTTTATTATGTTAGTTAGAGCTAAAGGTGGCAAATTGTCTTAATCCAAAATTTGATCAAATTTTAGATTGAAATTAAAATTAAAAAATTAAGTTTTAAATAATTTTTTAATTTGAATATCTAATTTCAAATTGACCTTTTAACCCAAAATTTTGGAAGTATTATGGGCCCACTACCAATTACAAATTAACAATGTTTTAAAAACAAGCTGGAAATTAAACCGGTAAGACAAGAAGTTTAAGATTTAAAAAGTTCAACCGGTATTAGATTATTATAAGACCAGCTAAAAATTAAATAAAATTAAAGAATTTAAAAAATGATTGAAAGAGATTGTCATTATTTATCGAAGAATTAACAGTTTAATTGATAAAAGATTATTAAATAAAAATTAATTGATTTATTTTGGTTTATGATAACTTATTAATTAACAAAAATTGATCGATTAATTAATAAACTGGTCAATTTTTAATAATAAAAGTTATTAAAGTAAATAGAACTGAAAAGTTAAAAATTAAACTAAAAATTTGAATAGTTCAAAAATTTTACGGTTAAACTAACCAAACTAAGTAGGTTTTTTAATCATGACTTGAATGAATATGAGCTTGTGTACCAAACAAGATATTATACTATGAACTCGATTTTATAAGGAGTTGTTTTTGTTCACATTCTCATTGCCCTTCTAGTTCGTAGTCAACTCCAAACCAAAGATATGAATATCGTTCTGTACTGACCGATACTGACTAAAAAATGGAACTGTATGAAGCCATTTGGTACTGAACTTGGGTACTGGTTGACATCTGAAGTTTCGCCTAGTACCGGTCGGTATTTCAAATACTAGTAAAATATCGGGTGATATCGTTAATTTTGAAAAGTGCAGGTGTTTAATAGCAAAAAAATTACAAAACCATCCCCCCAACAGATGCACCACTCTCTCTCTCATCTCTCTCTGTCTCGCATCAACACACCTCTCTCAAGTCTCACCACTCGTCGCCGTCATCCTCCAACGCGACGCCATTGCACCTCACCCCGCCTGCTGATTTGCCTCCCTCTCGAGCCTCCACCGTGCCTCTCCCTCCTTCTCATCCGCCTGCTGCTGTCCACATCCACCTCTATCCACCATTGCTGCCTACTATTGTTCAGCCTGAAAGAGATCACCCAAACCGACCCACTGAATTTGTGATATTTTTGGGAGTGTTTTCAATTGGTTTTTTTTCTAGTCCTGAATTATATTTGTGATTGTGAGATTGTGAATAGTTGGAACTTGGGTGAATTTTGTGAATGGTTGGAACTTGAAATTGAATTGTTGTGAATGGTTAGATTGGAAATTTAGAGTTGAATGAAATGCACAGAGGTTTTGTTTATCTGGTTGGATTAGATTAGATCATTGGAATTGTTATGAATGGAGTGTTTTGTTTAAAGTAAATTATTAATTGATATAATAATTTGTTACAGTCATACAATTGTTGTTCTTAAAATTACTATTAGGTATTTGGGTATTAATTAATATGTTGTGATATTGATATTTAACGTTGAATTGCATCAATAAAATAATTTTGAATACTCTTCATTTCTATTCATAATAACTAAATAAACTAAGTTATCCCAATTAGTTAATGGAAGAGATAATTTGTATAAATTTCATTTTTTATATCTAATGCATAAGATTTAAGAGCATTTAAAGAACAAATGACTTCTTATTTCAATCTCCTAATTATAAAGACAACATTAGGGATTACCATTTGCAATGGTGTTAGCTTTATCGTTTGTACTTAGCATGTTCTTTACTACTAGCTAGGCAATGAAAGCTATTATTGGAATATATTTCTTAAAATTAAATAAATATGTACCATATTACCTTGGGGTTCTGTCGTAGGAAGATTCCTAAAGCTATTTGCTTTGATGTATTTTCCTGAAGCATTTTTAACCCATATAATCTTGTCATTCAACTTCTAATTTAGTCTATAGTTAGGACTGACCTCCTTGATTCTATTAAAACCTTTAAGTCTAATGATATGATATGATAGCTCATTTACATATTTATGAATAGAAGTTAATTACTCAATGTTCTTTAGATATATAAAGGAAAAATTATAAGCATCTTAGTGCAATATAATCTTACACATAATGATGTAATCATACAAAATGAGTTATATTATATAAGATGGACATGCGTATTGCGTAATTGTGTATGTTGAATACTTAAATTCTTAGTTGTTGACTTATTGGTGAATTGTATTGGAGAAAATTGAATTATGTTGGACGAAATTGAATTGTATATGATGTAATCATACAAAATAGGTTATATTACATAAGATGGACATGCATATTGTGTAATTTTGTATGTTGAATACTTAATTTATTAGTTTTTACCTTATTGATGAATTGTGTTGGATAAAATTGAATTGTGTTGGATGAAATTGAATTGTGTATGATGTATTAATACAAAATGAGTTATATTACATAAGATGGACATGTGTATTTTGTAATTGTATATGTTAAATATTTGAAATATTGGTTGTTGACTTATTGATGAATTGCGTTGGATGAAACTGAAATGTGTATGATGTAATCATAAAAAATGAGTTATATTATATAAGATGGACATGCGTATTGTGTAATGAAATTATGTGCTCTTTATTTTGATATATGTCTTCATTTATTTTTACAAATAAATGGAAGGAAGTTCAAGTCTCTTGAACATTTAACCGCTTCAAGAAGATACAATAATCTAGGTTGGGCTCATACTGCATTGATCCTCAGTACGAAGAATCATACTATTTGTTTTTTTGTATTGAAAGGTAGAGGAATCACTTGATTAAAGGCGCATTTAGCTGAGGTTAAAAAAGATGTGGAACCTGTAAAAAAGTAAGTTATAATGTGAAGTGAAAAATCAAAACATTTCTTAAAGAATACTACACGAGAAAGATAGAAGGGAGAGATTGAATTATGAAATTAGTAGTGGAAGTTCGTTTGCTAGAGCTCATGATGATAGTGGAAATGTTGAAGGTAGTAGTGGTAGCGGTAGCGGTAGTGTTCCTTCCTAACAAGAATTGAATGTTGCATTTGGACCTGATGTTAGGAAAAGAATAAGGCAAACGACTAATTTTTTTGCACCACGAACAACTCTTAGAATTCAACCTTCAATTCGTAGTGCGATGCAATCAAGAGATGTGGCTCGTAATGTAGATATGACAATGGCTAGATGGTGATATGATACAGGTGCAGCATTCAATGCTTCCTAATCTTACTATTATCAGTCTATGATAGATGTTATAGCCTCTAACGGTCTGGAATACGAAGCTCCTTCTGTTGATGATTACAGAGGTAAATTTTTAAGTTGCTTAGTTTATGAAATTAAAAGTTATTTTGAAGAAAAAAAATAGATTGGGCTATTTATAAGTGTTCAATCATGTGTGATAGTTGGACAAATAGGAGACATAAACCTATTATTAATTTTTTAGTTTAGTATGTAAATAGCTCAATATTTTTAAAGTCTATCAATGCATTTGGCCTTGTTAGGAATACTAATACTTTATTTAAGATATGCGATGAAGTTGGGACTGAAGTAGGGTCAGAAAATATCGTTTAGCTCATTGCTAACATCGATTCAGCTCAAAAAGCGATGGGAAGAAGTTTACAAAATAAGTATAATTCTTTTTTATTAACTCCTTGAATGTACATTGCATTGACATAATGTTGGAAAATATAGGAGATGCGAGGTATTTTCTTATTATTGATGAGACAGTGTAGAAAGCTAAAAAGGTGACCAAGTTCATCTATAATCATGCATGGGTGTTGAATTTAACGAGAAAGGATTTTACCAATGATAAGAATTTGTGTCGTCCTGCTGTGATAAGATTTGCAACGAAATTTTTATCACTTCAATGTTTTGTTATAACAAAGAAAGAATTGAGACAGATGTTTACAAGTGATAAGCGGGTTGCATCTCAGAATGCTAAGTCTAATACTGAATTGGAGGTTTCCATAATTATACTTGAAGATATTGAATTTTGATCACAATGCTAATTTGTAATATGAGTTTGTAAGTCTATGGTGAAGGTGCTTCATTTGGTTGATAGTGATGAAAAGACAACAATGAGTTATTTTTTTATCTTATGGAGAGTGTGAAGGAAGCAATTAAAGCCAATATGAAGAATAGGCCTTCTTTGTATACACCTTATCTTGTAGTTATCAATGATAGATGGAAAATGCAACTTACTCTCCATTGTTTGCAACTGCGGCATTTTTTAATCCTAATGTCTATTTCAGATCAGGTTTTACAAAGAAAGATGAAATTAATAGGAGAATGATATTAACTATTACAACAGTTGTTGCCCATGAGATGATGCAAGATATCATGAGCTCACAAATGGAGCTTTATAAGCAATCTTTTGGAGATTTTGGGATGTTAACTGTTATTCAATAAAGAACAAAACTTTCTCCATATATTAGCCTTTTTCCTTTTCTTATTTGTTGAAAATTAATTATCACTTTATTTTGTTTATAACGTTAATTTTATTGTCTTACGACTTACAATTTCTTAGTGGGATCAATTTGAAACTGGTGTTACGAAATTGTAAAGGCTTTCAATTTGAAATTTAAGTCATTGTTTAGTGTAACAAGTTGTGAAAGGAACTGGAGCATATTTGAATTCATCCATTTTAAGAAAAGGAATAGATTGGAACATAAGAGATTAAATGACTTAGTGTTCATTTGTTACAATTTAAAGCTTTGAGAAAAGTATGTTAGTATCATTATTAATTTAGATATAATTTCTTTTTTAATAATTAAATTTTATTATTTATTAAGCTCTTAATAGAACAAGTGGTTCAGTAGATCCAATTTGCATTGATAATATCGATCTTTTGACAAATTGAGTTTCCTAGGAACCGAGTTTGGTAGATGTGAGATAATCTTGGATAGGGAAGCATTTACATGTCATTAGGTGCATTGAATTTGAATGATGATAATGATGTGACTCCTCTTCACGATGACGATTTTGTACCAAATGATAATTGGGGTTAATGTAGTTATGACTGTTATCCTCCTGCAGACCGCAGACGTTTAAATGAAGTTCCAAGTTTTTGTTTCTCTTATTCTTTTAATTTTACTTATATTTGATGTTTATGTAAAATTTTATATACGCAATGTAATTGTAAATGTTTTTGTTTCAAGTTTTACTTCTACTTATTTGTTTCCTCATCATGAACTCTTGTTGTAAATTGTAATAGTTAGAAAGTTATGGATATTTATTATTCTTTTTGTTTGACGTTTTGAAGTAATCATTTTTTTATTATATGATGCAATTATAATATTTTAAAATTTTCAAATTATGATTAAATTTATATTTATATGATGATTGTCTTTTTCATATTAATTGTGGTTATTATTTATATATGAAATATATGAAAATTATTGGGTTGATGTAAAATTATAAAATATAGAGTACAATATACTAATGAATTTTTTGCAATTTAAAAAAAACCAAGGATGATTTTATAAATTTAAAAATTGCTCAAAACGGTACACGATATTGATTAATATCAGTACGACACCATATCAGAACCCAATCTAATACCAAGGTCGATACGATATTCACAACATTGCTCCAAACAATAACCCAAGGACCGAGGCTTTCCTTACGTTGATCTAAAAGGTTTGTAAAGATAAGATTTGAAGAGTTTTTGAAAATCATTTTTAAAATTTATCAGAATAATTTAGATAAAAATAAATTATAATTTCGATATTATTAAAAACATGAGTCAGATTTTTAATTTATTGGAAAATATTTTACTATGAACATAAGTTACTATATAAATTGATTTCATTTACATGTTATTGTGTACGTGATATTAAAATAATTATAATTAAAAGATTTCTCATTAAAAAAAAAAGAAAAGAAAGAGAATCCTTTCACTGTCATTTGTACAGAAACATTGTATTAGGAGTTGGGACACCCGACACTTTGCTACCCACAACTGTGGGTTGAAATCTTCTGTCCCACTTACCCAAGCCCTACTCTATGCCATTCATCCACAACCATCTATTTGTGTGGGTCCCACTAAAATCTATGGTTGTGGATGAATAACACAGAGTAGGGCTTGGGTAAGTGGGACAGAAGATTTGGTCCCCACAACTGTTGGTCTGCACTTTCGTGCCATATGCCTAATGGCTAATGATGTGAATACCACATTGTTAAATTGTCGTTTTTGTGCTAATTTTATATATAAATCTTGTTAATATGTTGAAATTATTATTTAAAATTAATGGACTTGTTTCTTAATTATTCTCAAATGATTTTTAACACATGAAAGATGAAATTAGATCAAAAAGATGCAAGGAAAGTAAAAATAATTCGAATTCCTAGTTGGCAGAAAAATAATTAACTAAGCGTGAACACGTGCAAGGAAAAAGATTATCTGCAGAATCTGATTTGAATTCAAATTTGATCCACCTAAGATCTTCATGATTTTGGGAATCAAGTTGTCATCTTGCTGATGGGGATCTGCAACCTGAATATGTGAGGAGTGTATCTACTGAAGATTACGACAGGAGGGAAGAGGTAGGACATTGAAAATCATTAAAAAACACATTCACTGTTTACTTTTTTGAGATAGTGTTTTTTACATTCCTGCAATAGTTTTTTGGTTTTTAGGATTTTTCGTATTTTCTAAAAAAAGATCAAGAATAGAGACTTTGTATTTTGTTGTTCTTCTATTGGTTTTCACTTTTTTTATGAGTAGCTAAATCTTTCTTCTTGGTTAAAGGGAGCCACGAAATCATCTAGTATGTATGAGATTTCTAAATAAAGTTTATTTTATTGATGAATAGTAAGTGTCTTCCGAATTGCTTTCATGATTGAATTGATTGATTTTTAGGATGCACAATTAAGAATTGATCTGTTTAATTTATAGCCAGATTAGTAGGATTTAACGTTCAGTTTTGCTAATCTAAAGTGGCAATTATGGTTACCATCTTTACGTTAGAATTTGGAAAATCTAAGAAAATGCTTAACTTGATTAAATGCATGTCATACGTGTGTTGTCTTGTTCATTGTTTTCTTAGTTTTTAAAGCTATTAATCAATTAAACTTAAAATCGTATCTAAGTTGTTGACTAATCAAAATGTTTAGAATATATGTTTCTATTCATCTAATCTTAAGAGAAAACATCACCCAATGCAAGTTTGTTAATGATTTGAGTTTTATATCTAGGATCTATATTAGTTTGATAACGTAAGTGACCTAAAACCAAGTTTTGCTTACTGAATTTTCAGATATGATTATTTTTTGTTAATTTTCTATTTCCGTCATTTTTAATTTCTTAAATTTACGCGAATCCCCCCCCAATTTGTTTTAGTTTTAAACTTGTATAACCTTTATTGTTATAATTATTCTTGGGAACGATCTCAACTCTTCACTAACTACATTTTTTTCATTGCTAGAGTTGGTATTTATTTAGTTGCAGGCGACAGCAGTACCACATATCTAATTTAGTACCGGATTGAGTTTTGGTACAGTACTGTACTGGTACCGGTCAATACCAGGTGCCATTTCGGATAATTTTTTTAATTTATGAAATAGTCCCTGAATTTTTTTTAAATTTGCAAAATAGTCCATTGTCATATCATAATAATAAATAATAATCACAATTAATATGAAATAATAATAATTTTCAGATATTTCACATATAAATAATAACCACAATTTTTATGAAAAAAGACAATCATCATTATACAAATGTAAAATTAAAAACAATACAAAGTATTTTAAAATATTACAAATTAAATTTAATTACATAATAAAAAATAATTATATCAAAAGAACAATAAATATCCTTAACTCT
>JANKOE010000003.1:56893292-56904438 GCA_026284465.1 Erythroxylum citrifolium
ATTTGTTTGTTTTCTGTCACTTTGTAAAACACCCAACAGCTTCTCCTTGTCTCCTCTTCGACTGTTCTTCAGACACGCACACATCTTTCTTCTGTTCTTCATTCTTCTTGCATGTATTCTTGTGATTTCTGAGTTGAAATGTTGGAGTATGTGTGATCACCATCACAGTAACGAAATTCGAGTTGTCTGAAAAGTTCATTTTCAGTTTAAGAATGTCTAGAATTGATGTAACGATGATGCAAAAATAATTTCAAGATTAATTCTGTCCATAATATATTAAATGAAGCATACACTCGTCATTAATTAGTTAATTTGTTTTATATCCGTTTAATTCAAAATTTTGCTAATTTAATTGACTAAAAGTTGCTGATAGGCAAAAAAAATAAGTATACTTCAACTATGTTAGACAATTTTGTCCTTTCTTATTATGTTGGACAACTATTAATTGTATTTTTCGATTTTTCAATAGCTTATCGATTAAGTTACGTAATTTGATCTAGATAAAGGTAATAAAGTAGCCCAATAAATAATCTAAATCAATGGGTCGAAGTCCAAAAGGAAAATGGATCCCGATTAGTGTGGACTGGATCATATTAGACTTATGATGGGAAAGTCCAATATGAGAGCTATATATAAAGGTTAATGTCTCCTGCAGTTGTTCGTATATCATTCGTAAGCATATGAACCTTTAACTCATTAAGACTACTTAGGTATTGAGAAAACTGTAGAAAGGTGTTAACCACATGTCAGTGAACGTTTTCCGTAAAGGTCCTGGGAGATTAGAGCTCGGTTTAGCCACAAACACCAGTTCGGAAGTCAAAATGGAACCGAAAGCAGGTATTCCACCTTTCCTTCATTTTTTACTCTTTCAAGAATAATCTGGGATACTTAATAAGGTCTATGCTACGTATTACATGTGGTATTAGAGCGATTACGTGATCCGGTTGTCGGAAACGAAGGTTTTTCGGTTTGCATTCATTATGGGTTTCATCAGTTTTTGATTCGTTTTTTGATTTTTTACGTATATGATTATATAAAAGTGGTGTACATAAGACTAGCTATAAAAAAAAGGGTTAAAAACGGGCCATAAAGTGCAAAAAATTAGTCCCAGGATTGGCAGCGAGCGAGTGCGGTAGCAACTGCCACAAGGCGGTTTGGTTGGTGTGTGTGTTGCATGCACCAATCACATTCTCCCACATGGCTCCACGGGGTGACCGACGCATGTGGCAGGTGCAACGCACGCGTGCAGGCGTGACGCCTACCGATGTCAACGCTACAATTATACTGACGTCAACACCAGTAATTAAAAAAGGAAAAAAGGAAAAATTTTAGAATTTTTATAAAGTTGCCCCGGGTTCTTTTGAGTCAGTTTCCTGGTCGAGGAAATTTTTAAAGTGATTTTTCAATTTTTCTAGATTTATTACATTGATAATTGGATTCCAGAAAAGGGTTTTTAAAGCTTTTTAAAGCTAATTTTGAGTCCATTTTCGTGCTCCGAACTGTATAAGGGAGACACTTAAGGTTTCATGTCTCGTGTGGTAGGTTTGGTATTTAGGAAAGTACGATAGACACTCTCATTGAGAATTTTTTAAATAAAAGTCTCAAATAAAGTTTAAAGACAATGTTTTCAGTACCAGTATATGATTATTTGATCGTGCATTTGATTTTTGCATTTATAGTTGATTTTCTCATACATTATGCTCATATAGAATGTGAGGATAACATAAAAATGTATCACTTGTGTTTGTGGTCTTTTTGGATACTGGTAAGATTGCAGTTACCATAGTGGCCTTTTAAGTTAGTATTTGGATTGTACCGCTTGCATATTGAGGGATGTCTCTAGCCTCATATTTGGTTATTCTGTTATTCTACCTACAGATGTTGGCCTTATATAAAATTTTGAGGTGTACATAAAGGCATATATATATATATATATATGTTCACCAAAGCAAGCAGAAGCTACATTGCACGTACAGAGTAAAGGAAACATATGTCAGAATCTATAAAACAAGTAATATATATATGCGTGTGTGTGTGTAAGTGCAAACTGGGATATCAGTCAAATGGTTGTCTGTAATTAAAATGTTGAATTACGTGTGTAGGGATGATCATAATAAGTTGCAGTCCCGTATCCAGAAACTTGGGCATAAGCTTTCAAGGAATAGCTCGAACTTAGCAACAAACTGACTAGGGTTAAAACAGAAATGGAGCTCTGGAGTCTCAATGCCATGGTTTCCGAGTCGTATCTTGGTTTCTCTGCCTATACGAGCGGTTGTATATTTAATAAATGGAAAGCACTGTATTTATAGGAGAAAGCTAGCTTGCTGGTCTAGATAAGCAATCACAGAAGTCCGTACCTTCTCATTGTCTTTAACTTCAACTCACTATCACATCTTACAAAGACATCGAGAACAGATAAATTGATCGTTTAGAAGTTGCTACAAATCTGATATGTTCTCCAATCGAGATTGCGAAAACTGTTCTTTAGTTACTTGTCTTAAGCATTAACTGTGATCGGCCAGCAAAACCATTCGTCTTCTAGAAATATGGTTGCCCACAAAAGAGTTTGAACAATCCTGAAATCTGAATTTCCAAATTGGTGAAGATATCACTGAAAGAAGAGTTCGGATCTTCTGTCCAATATTATGGTGTCTTATTGTGTCCAATAAATCTCAGCTATTTATTTATATGAGACCCGCATGAGACCCGCGTGGGTCTTACAAAATAAATGACTGAGATTTCATAAGACAGAATAAGACAGAGTAAAACTGGACAGATAATCTGATTTTACTGGAAAAAAAACGCAATCTTTGATGCAATTAATTAATTGCACAATTTACAAAATTACTAGAAAGATTCGCTGGTTGATTATCCATTCATCTTGTAACAAGTGGATCATTAAACTCGGATTAAAATATTAATTTATTGTAATTATTTTAAATTATTAATTTGATTAATGTATAATTAGTTATGATTAAATTTAAAAATTAAACTAAATAATTATGTTAGTAATATTTTATTGGTTTACATATATTGTTTATGTCTCATATTTTATTTTTATTTTTAAAAAGTCAAAAAAGTATAAGGTTATGATACTTTTAAAATTAATTCATAGTGCATCTACTATTATTAGGGATGGCAACCCCATCCAATTTTTTAAAATTAAAAATATAAAGTAACTAATTTTTTTAATTGAGTTCGGGTTTGAACTACTAAGAATTAGTTTTACCTGAAACTCAACTCTTATAAGTAAAATATTGTTGTTTTGTTTAAGATAATTGGATCTAAAATTAGCATAAATATCTCATAAGTCGGTTTATTGAAAACAACTAAATTTAAGTTTAGGATTCATAAGTTCTAAGTCCAACCCTCTTAGGAGCTGGACTGGTTTACAATTACATTTTAGTAAAGTCCAGACATATTTAAACATTCGTCCTGCCATAACAGAAGGCCCAATAACATTACAATTATCCCTGTTAAGATCTTTTGCTGTAGCCTTATTATTTTTTATTATTCTTCCACAACTTTTTTGGTATCATTAGGGTTGCAAATAAAAATGTTTTAAAAATTAGACCAAAAGTTAAATTTATAAGATAAAAGATTTAAAGTTTAAAAGGTATAATTCGTATTAAGCCGTCACAAAATTGATTAAAGATTGAATAAAATTAAAGAATTTAAAATATGATTAAAAAATGGTATTTATCTATCAAAAATTTTAAAATTTAATTAAAAATTGTTAAATATAAATTAGTTAATTTATTTTAATTTATAAGAACCTATTAATTTACAAAAATTAATTGATTAATTAATAAACTGATCGATTTTAACAACAAGAGTTATTAAAATAAATCGAATTGAAAAGTTGAATACCGAAAAGAAAAATTGAACAATTCAACGTTTTTCGATTGAACTGGCTAATCGGGATGGATTTTTTAATCATCGGCAAAAAACTCCATCAAGTTTAACCTTATCTAAAATCAATTTAATTTAAGATTATCTTATTAAGTTTAAATTAAGTCAAAATAGTTTAAATAGTTTAAATTTTCTACCATAAAATTACAAACTACAAAATTCAGATTTTGTATTACTTCCAAATTTAGTTTTTGTTTATAATTTGTTCTATTTCTATAACTTTTGAAAAGGCAAAAGTGAGAGATTTCTCATAACTGTTAAAAAGTAATTGCATATATTATATTGTGGAAATTTAATAATTCGATTTGAAATTGTTGCTCATGCTGCTTTATCAAACATTGGTAAATAGACATGTTATTGTATATCCAATGGAGCATAAAACTGGTAAAAGGCAAATCTGGAAAGATGAACTTGTTCAACAGATAATACTTCATGAAGCAATGATTTCCTTAAACTGATTCGTCGACGTCACCTTGCATGGCCCTTCTTTCATTGGATATACACGTCTCTTATTGGAGAATAAATGTAACTGAGAAACACTACACTGCTGTTTACTGAAACTTGTAGGAATCCCATGGGGTCTGGCAATCTCAAGCACTTTGCATTCCTGGAAGCTCTAGTTTTGAGCCCTGAGAAAACCATTCGAAGGCCAGTTTTTATAATCACCTCTTAACATGTAGCCATTAAGTTAATTAAGACTTATGTAACAATAGTGTTAATGTACTGACTCTTGGTAAGAGATATTGATCAATCCACCACCATTAGTGTACGAAATCTGATCATACGCTTCTTCTGATAAAATCATAGTAAACTCGCAATTATAACAGTGTTCCACAATCTTCACAGTCACTGGTGTTTGGTCTCTGCAACCGCTCAGGCAAGTTACTTGGTAGTGCTTCCCACAAGCCAGACCATTGTTCCAAAGTTCTTCTCCTACTTGAGCAATCATATTACCCTGTTCAGCGTACCCATAATAAGCAGAAGCTGCATTGTACATATACAGAAAGAAAAAGAGGTGAGGAGTTCTTATAAGCAGTGAAAATTAGTTTGAGATTGCATGCAAAACTTGGGAATTTTTGTTTTGTTATAAGATGTTTAATTACGCATGTACGGAGGCTGGTAATGGGTTGCATTTCCTGTTGGTTGAGCATAGGCCTTCAATGAATAGCTTGAACTTAGCAACAAAGTAACGAGGGTTACAATAGAAATGGAGTTCTGAAGTAGCAGTGCCATGGCTTTTCGAGGTATGTCTTGCCTACCTTGTCTTGATGTTTGATGATCAAAATGAAATAAGAAAGAATAAGGACATATTTTGTGGAACATACAAGCAGTGGAGACGAATGATATTTATAGCAGAAAGCTTGCTTGTTTCCTGATATAATCAAACTACAATTATTAATTACAGAGGTCGATAATATCCTCAGCCGGCCGATTAACAAAGTTTAAAACGTGGGATTTCATTAACGTTGTTGAGTGTTGAATGTTACAAGGAGTCTTGTTGGGAATTTAACACCTCTCGAATCCCACACTCAAAAATATTTAATGATAAAAATATCAAAAAATAATAATACAAGAGAATTTATGTGGAAACTCTTAAACCGAAAAAAAATCACGGGTAACAAAAAAAAATTTACTATGTGAAAAATTCTTACAATCACACAATTTTTCCTCTCACCCAATCTCCTAATACACCAATACACCCACAAAGAAATACCCAAAACAAATTCTCCAACTCTCACCTCAAAAGAGGAATTTAACTAGGGTCAAAATTGTCATACAAATTTTTGACTTTGATTTGGTGTATTAACTAAGGAGGTTGCAACTTCCTTATATAAGTAAGAGCTTTGCCTCAATTATTATCCCCAACTAATATGAGACAATAAAGAAAACAAGTCTGTCTAAGAGTTGCCAACAATTCCATATCTCAACCAGTAAGGAGAGCCCTTACAGATGTTTTGAATAGCCTTGTCTGCATTGCCTAAACAAGAGAAGTTGCATATACAGTGGGGAAAAAAAGGGAAAAGAAAATGAGTTTTAAGAAGAAAAGACTGATTTTTTATGAACTAACAATCAAAACAAAAGAGTAATGTTATAAAAACTGAACAAGAAGTTAAAATAATAACACGACAAGTTTAAGATTTAAAAGATTCAATCGATATTAGACCGTAATAAAACTGGTTAAATATTAAATATAAATAAAAAATTTGAAATATATTTAAAGAAATTGTCTTTAATTATTGAAAAAATTGAAGTTTAATTAGGAAATATATTGTTAAATAAAAATTAATTAATTATTTTGGTTTACAAGAAATTATTAATTTACAAAATTTGATTAATAAATTAATTAGTTTTTAACAATAAGAATTATTAAAGTAAATCGAACCGAAAAGTTAAAAATCGAACTGAAAAGATAGATAGTTTAAAGTTCTTACGGTTTAATCCGTCGAATTTTTTAATCATTGCAAAATCGAACCGAATTTTTTGACCTGCCTATGATCTAGGGTTTATTTGTCACAAAATTAAAGTTAATCACTTAATCTTGTATTCATTTAAAAATTTGAAAAGGAATCCAAATCTTGTGGGAGAGATTACAAAAATTTAAAACTCTTTTAAGATTTTTTATCCTCTAATTTTTTTGTTATTAAAGTAATTAAAATTTTGTATTAAATTTAAATGAAAATTTTGAAATAAAATAGAATATAAAAAATTAGATATATTTAAAAAGCTTTATATGTTTGTAATTAACCAATAATTTTTTAATAAATCTTATGTAAAAATTAAACATGATTAATGAAACTGTTAATCCGAAAAGAAGTGTAAAAGCAACACGTTTAATGAAAGCCTGAGGCTAATAAAGAGTCAGAGATCTGTTTAATCTCTAACAGCCTACGACCTCACCAACTTACTTTTGTTTTGATCCAAAGCTAAATGACGAGGAATGCTTAGCCACTACCTTCTATTTTCATCTTCCATTAGGACTCTCTTTGCTTCTTACCCATCTACACCACCAGTAAGTTCTGATCTGTTTTTAGCTTATCACGTTCTTACCTTTTTTACTTTTTGATGTTTTGTCTTCGCATCTTATTTCCTTTTATGATCATTATGCATTTTAATCCACTTTCATAATGCCCTTTGGAAGACAGCATTTGTTATTGTCAGTTCATGGGATGTTTACAATGATTCTTATTAATTTGGTCTTATATTGCTTTGTATAGGGCAGATTTGATCCAGCAATAAGAATTTAAGGTTTGGCTGGTTCTAACTCCAGAATTATTAGAAAACCAGAGCTAGATTAGTAAATGCATGATCTTGGCTTTACAAATTGTGGGGTTTTTTATTCTGATAGATTCTGACAATTTCATGTAACATACTGAAGTCGAGACAATAAGATCACCAAAGAAAATGTCTTCTGATCCTACACCTTATGCACCCAAAAAGATTCTAATAACTGGTGCAGCCGGTTTCATAGCCTCTCATGTTACCAATAGACTAATTAAGAACTACCCTGAGTACAAGATTGTTGCCCTTGACAAGTTGGACTATTGCTCTAGTCTCAAGAACCTTGCCTCATGTCGCTCCTCGCCAAACTTCAAGTTCGTGAAGGGTGATATTGCTTGTTCGGATCTTGTAAACCATCTTCTGGTTGTTGAGGACATTGACACTATTATGCATTTTGCTGCTCAAACCCATGTGGATAATTCCTTTGGGAACTCTTTCGAGTTCACCACCAATAATATATATGGTACCCATGTTCTTCTTGAAGCCTGCAAAGTTACTAAGCAGATCAGGAGGTTCATTCATGTCAGTACTGATGAAGTTTATGGAGAAACTGACATGGAGACTGATATTGGAAATCCCGAGGCTTCTCAACTCCTTCCTACAAATCCTTATTCTGCTACAAAAGCAGGGGCTGAAATGCTGGTTATGGCTTATCACCGATCTTATGGCCTCCCTACCATTACTACAAGAGGCAACAATGTGTATGGCCCTAACCAATACCCAGAAAAACTCATCCCAAAGTTCATTCTCCTTGCCATGAAAGGAAAACAGCTGCCAATTCACGGAAATGGTTCAAATGTGAGAAGCTATTTATACTGTGAGGATGTTGCAGAAGCATTTGATGTGATACTTCACAAGGGGGTGATTGGTCACGTCTATAACATTGGGACCAAAAAGGAGAGACGAGTCCTGGATGTGGCAGCGGACATCTGCAAGTTATTCGGGCTAGATTCAAATAAAGCTATAAAGTTCGTTCAAGACAGACCTTTCAATGATCAGAGATACTTCTTGGATGATCAAAAGCTCAAGAAGCTTGGTTGGTGGGAGAAGACTCCATGGGAAGAAGGACTGAAGATGACAATGGAATGGTACACCAAAAACCCCAATTGGTGGGGCGATGTTTCAGCAGCTCTGGACCCACATCCACAGGTGACAATGATAAGTAATTCGAATGATGATTCATGGTTATGGGAAAGTTCATGCGTAAGCAATGCAAAAGAAAGTTCTTATAGCACTAGCAGTTCAGGCATGAAGTTCCTGATATATGGGAGGACTGGTTGGATAGGGGGATTGTTGGGAAAGCTCTGTAAGGACGCTGGTATTGCATTTGATTATGGAAAAGGAAGACTTGAAGATAGGAAATCGATCGTGGAAGATGTGAAAACAGTAAGACCAACTCATGTGTTTAATGCTGCTGGAATCACAGGAAGGCCTAATGTTGATTGGTGTGAATCGCACAAGGTGGAAACTATTAAGACTAACGTTGTAGGAACTCTGACTCTGGCAGATGTTTGCAAGGAGCATAATCTTCTAATGATGAATTTCGCAACAGGTTGCATATTTGAATACAATAAGGAGCATCCGCAAGGTTCAGGGATCGGATTCAAGGAAGAGGACAAGCCAAACTTTATTGGTTCATTCTACTCCAAAACAAAGGCCATGGTGAATAACACAAAACCTTCTTTTTTCTTTTCTTGCTATAGAACTTTTAGCATCTGTGACATAACAATTCTGTTAAAGGAAGCTAAATTAGTATCATGATGTACATAAAGCAGTTTCATGAACATGGTTAAACTACAGGTAGAGGAGCTTCTGAAAGAATATGAAAATGTCTGCACATTGCGAGTCCGAATGCCTATATCATCTGATCTCAGTAATCCAAGAAACTTCATCACCAAAATTGCTCGTTATGATAAAGTGGTGAACATTCCAAATAGCATGACGGTTCTAGATGAGCTCCTTCCAATCTCCATCGAGATGGCCAAAAGAAATTGCAGAGGCATATGGAACTTCACAAATCCTGGAGTAGTGAGCCACAATGAAATATTGGAGATGTACAGAGATTATATAGACCCTAAATTCAAGTGGGTCAATTTCAATCTGGAAGAACAAGCCAAGGTTATAGCAGCACCAAGGAGTAACAATGAGCTGGATGCCACAAAGTTGAAAACTGAGTTTCCTGAGTTGTTATCCATTAAAGATTCAATCATGAAGTACGTTTTTGAGCCCAAGAAGAAGACTTAAACACTCCAGTTACAGATTGGAACTGTAACTAGGCTGCACAAACTTAAGGGCACCCATTCTTTTGTGTACTTTCGATTTTTTTTTTCATGCCTTCAGGCCTGTTGTAACTAGTAAGGTTTCTCTATGACCAGCTAAATTCTTTCCATTGAAAACTTTTTTCTCACTAATATTGCTCCTCTGACATGGGTTCCCTATCTACAAGTGCAACTTCTCTTCTGAGTTCTGTTGAAACAACACCAAGCTATGCATTTTAAAACTGCAAACATGTTGGTTTACTTATCCGGATGGTTCAAGATCTCTTCTTCTTCTTTTTTTAACTTTTCTGGTTCGTGCCTGGTGAGAATTGTCCATTGTCTTTCAATGTGAACTTACTTTTATGGGTTTTCTTTACCTAAATTTGTTGGCAAGATAATAAAATTTTGTCATATCAACCACCAAAGTTTTCTATTTTTCTCTTTTGCAAATGGTTTATGTATCAAGACATACCAAAGAGTAGTCTAATTAGGACCAGCTGATCTTATCTCCACATCCTGATTAGGACCAAACGAAAGAGGAATCATGAACGGTCGAATCAAATAAAAGTCCTAATTGCCAATAAGCTTTAGCTCAACTAACACCTACTCCTAAAAAAGGTTCAAAAAATGAAGACACATCTTTCACTAAACCAATCTAAGCCGAACTGTGTTGGCTCTCCCAAAGTCAGAGAGAGACGAGGAGTATTCTTGAGGTCACGAATTTGCTGCAATTGTTTGGTGTACAGGCATATATGATATATGGGCAGCTCCAACACGTATCCCGGAGAACTAGGTACGAGTGTGCACGTAGCTTGGTGGGATGGTAAAGCCGACAAAGGCAGTGTTGATGATCCAACTATGGCGATTCAGAATGATCAGGTTCCTGGAGACATGAAAGTGAAAACAAATTAGTAAAGGTGGTGTAAATACCTTGTCACAACTGAAACTTGGAGAAGCAAGACGATCAAAATGATTGGTGAGCTTCAAATGCCCATCGAGGCCTCGGATATTGGGGTTGACAACAAGAATATGTTTACTTAGAATTGAGGTTTTTAAATAATTTATAATAGATCATAAATATATATAATTTTAGAAAATTATTATTTGAGAGGGATAAAATAATTTATAATATAATATAATATAATATTTTTTGAAAAAAAAATTTATAATGTAATGTAGTGAAATGTCCTTTATCATTTTATATTCTATATTAAACCTTTTAAATTGAAAGTAATTTATTTTAACTGTCTAGGATGGAATGAGATGTAATATGAAACTCTTTTCTTCTATTATATTTCATTTCATTTCATTATAAATCCTCCTATCTCAGATAATAAAATAATATAACATTTCATTTCATTACTTTAATAACTACCCAAAGATTAAGGAAGATTTCTAGCAATTATCTAAAAGTCATGCAAGCCAATATTAAACAAATCATTAAATGGAAGAAAACGTATTAAAAAAATGTAGTTGATGCTCAAGATTTCAAAATTATAAAATCCTAATAATTTTGTTTTAAATTTTTTTAATGATATCATATATCGACGTAAGTACTTATTTGTTTAAATTTAAAAAAATTCATCAAACGATCATAAAATTGGGCTAAAAATTGATAACAATACTGTCGGTATGTTCGGGGTTATGCACTATGAGAGTTTAGTGCTACATGCCCTTTTAGATAAGCTTTTATAATG
>JANKOE010000003.1:56904538-56920164 GCA_026284465.1 Erythroxylum citrifolium
ATAGTAATTAATTAATTTATTTTAATTTATAAAAATTTATTAATTATTATAAATTAACTAATTAATAATAAATTAATCAATTTTTAATAATTAATTCAAATTATAAAGTTAAAAATCAAACTAAAAAAGTGGAACAACTTAAGATTTTTATGGCTAAATCTACCAAACTAGTTAAATTTTTTAATCTTCGACAAAAACTAACATTTTAAACTAAATTATTAAGATTTGAAAAAATTAACAACTCAATCAAAAAGTTTAAAAACTTAAAAAATTAATTAAAAAATTGAACACTTTAATATCAATTATCCCTTAAATGAGTATCAATATCATATTTGATGCTGCAATCCAGTAGACTTCTTTTACACATGTTTGGAAATTCGTCCGACCAGAATTGAGATACATAATCCTTTTCTAATCGCAATTTGAAAAATTACTAACTCAGATCACCTGAACAAAAAGAAAAATATATCCAGTAACAATTTTTTGATGATATACAATCTGCTAATTTAAAAAAAAAAAACAAGGCCTGAAAACTTGGCCGCTTCCAATATATACAACCGGTGCTGATTGATTACAATTTCGGAAAGGATGTCTGTGAAATACTGTGATAATCCTAGGACTATGGTACAGCCCTTGGTTGGCTTCAAGTGAACAAACTATTTTCTCTGTATTTGTAACAAAAACCTGTCTTTATTTGAAGCAACCAAGCAATCTGAGATTTATAGAAGTAAAATGGAAAATCCCAGTTGCCTGGCTGAGATCAATAATTAATCAATGTGAATCTATCTAACTCCAACATCAGGATCAGTGCCCATGAGAGGCACGACTCTGGACAAAATCCCATGGCTCCGTACTCATCTAGACTTCGAAACTACTGCAAACCTGTGCAACAGTGAAACTGTAAAAGTTACGCACACTACAAGCAAAGCTGACAAAGCTATCGAAGTGAACAGAATCCAGAAGTGTTGACTATGAATATAAGAGTATTTCCAATCGCTTGCAAATTGACATCGCATATTACATAATAATGAACAGATATGAGGGTAAGAAAATCGGGATACATGCATAACTAAAGCGATAAATCAAGGCACATAAAATGAATCTAATATAGATAGTATATTGAAGTAAGAAAAAAAGGACTAACCAGTCAAGCTTCTCAAAAAATAAATGTTGCAAGAAGTGTATGAAATACAGCCCAATATAAGATAATACTGAGCCGTAAAGCAGGCTGTCGCATCAATGCCCGATCACATGAAACCCTGGTAATGCATGTAAGAGCTCAGTTTAGTCCAGCTATCAATCCAAACATATTGGATCAACAGGAGACAAAGTACACAACAGAATCCTACCATAGGCCATCAACCATGTCTGTTAAAGGTCTTGTAAATTTTGGGACGATTCTAGATGTAGTGAGGGACTTGAAACCATGAACTGGGTAAGGAGGGGGGAAAATGAGTCAGTGGGATTGAAGAATCAAATTGACTGAAGAAATGAACAAAAATGTCATAACCCTCGCGGACTACCTTTATCATCATCCTCATCCTCTACTCGAGTGTTGCCTTCTGGATCCATATCGATAGCAATAGCAACTTGATCATTGTTGGCCTTGCGTAAACTGCGAACTTTGGATGCAGTGGATGGCCCAGGTGCTGGCCATTTATTTATCTGCATGAAAGTTCATCATAATCCGTAAATAAATGTTATAGGAAGCACAATTTCTTAAAATTGGATAGAAAAGGGAATGAATATGTCCAAATTTCCCTTCATAAGGCAATGACACCAAATGCTGTTAAAATAACATATAGGTATACAATTTTGCAAAAAACCTAACAAGCGAACATAGATTATACCTGCATTACAGCTTGAATATTTTTTTATTAACAGAGCAAGTCCTAAAAAAAAGAGAGGGAGGGAAAGGCGCAGATGGGCAGCAGAGTTCCAAAAAAGCTGTACATTTATGACTACACATGCTTCAAATCCATGGAACAGATCTCAGAAAGCATATGTTACTGTTTATTTTTCTCAGAATGCGTAGATATGCAATAGCATTGGGTACAACAGAGGACTCACCACAGGTTCAACTTCCACAATCTCGGATACTACAGTGCTTGGTCGTCCTGAATCCCCAATTTCCTCCAGCATACTTAGCTGGGATTCTTTTTCATGCAAAGTTTTCTGAAGAACTTCTTCTCTGCGTGTTAACTCATCTACTTTGTTTCTCTCCACTTGTAACAATGAATCCCTGCTCTGTGCAACTGCTTGTACGTTCTCCAATTCCGATAAAATAGATGTGATCTTTTTTTGAAGCAAATCCTTGTAATCATTCACATGACTGCTATCATTGAGATTCACATCTTGGATCCCAACTTGAAAAATCAGTGAATCTAACCACTTCAATAACTCATGAATCTCATCTGAATTTCTCATACTGATCGCTTGAGAAGCAACAAGAGCATCATTTGTGCATCTTGTGACTTCTTGTCTTAAGAATGAGATCTCAGCATCACGATCATGCAACTGAGATTGAAGCTTTTCAACTTCCGCGACGAGACCTTCTGAAAAAGAATGAAGCTCATCAAATTTGCTCACTGTAGTGGAAAGTTTTTTGAGGACCTTCACTCGTGATGTTTCAAGAATTTCAATATCTGCATCTTTTTGTTTGACAACTTGTTGCAAGCCCTCTATTTTGTTATTACATTCTTCCATCTGAACCTCCTCTTCTTCAAGAGCTTGCGTAAGATCTTCAATTTCTGTTCTTGGGAAAAATTGCATCCATTATTAGTAACATCAAGAAGTAATACAACAATTTGGAAATTGCAAAAACTTATAAAGCTAACCTTGGTCCTTAGCAGTGAGCACGTCAGTCAGTGATTGGATCCGCTCCTCTAATTCTTTTGAAATCACTTGGCCAGCTTCAAGTTCCCTTATTCTCTGCTCCAATGTGCTTTGCTCTCCCAACATTATTTCCACCTGTTTCTCCAATTCAATTTTATGAGCCTTTGAAGATTGAAGATCTACCAAGTAGCTTGCCATAGAGGATTCAGCTTCCTTAATTTGATTGACAAGGTCCATGCAAATCCTCTCTCTCTGAATGTCTTTCTCCTGCAGCTCTTTCCTCAGATTTGCTATCATAATTTTCATTTCATTTTTCTCACCTTCTATGATTTCACTTCTAAAAGAAGCAAATTCCTTTACAGTTGTCCGTAATCTTTGCGATAAGATTTTGACATGTTCCTCAGATGAAGCATAATTTTGTAAACTTGAAGCACGTTCACCATCAACAGATGCTGTCAGTTCTAAATTCATTCCAAGATCTCCGGAGATCAAATTGTTCCCTAAAACTTCAGCTTTTCTGTTCTCAATTTCAAGTAAGGAACTGGTGCAGGCTTCATAGAGCAAGGCATTCTTCCTGCACAACACAAGAACTTCCGCTTCTTTTTCTTTCTTGATCGATTCTATGTTTTTAATGTCCCTCCTTGTGGACTCAAACGACTCTTTCTGAGATGTCAATTCTCCGAATAATATCCCCATTAGTTTAGAAAGAGTGCTAGCTCTTTCATGCAATGCAACTGAGTGTTTGTTTGACATTAATTTCAGACCATCAATTTTTTTCAAAAATTCTTGCAAAAATCCAAAAGTTTCTCCAACGGAATGATCGTGAAAGTGCTCTGGTGTCTTCCCTTCTGAAGAAGTTTTTGTTGGCTCGAAATTCACCTGAAAAGTAATGAAAAGAGTTATACATGCAATACAAATCTTCAAAACGAAAAGCTGAAGCAAGCAGAGTATAGTCTGTGTGGAAGAGAAGTTTTAGGTTGGAGTGGTACAGAAAATACCTTGCTCTGAGAACTATCAATGGCATCCAATTCACTGAAAAGTGGAACAAGAATCGAATGATTAGTTTCTAGACCTTTAAGATATGATTCCGTCCCTGCCTGTAGATCCCGTAGAAACTCCAACACCTTAGAGAAAACATTGGCTAGGAAATTATGTATATCAATGAAACTTCTGTCTAACTGAGATGCAGCAGATTTTAACTCCATTAGTTCAGAATGAAGTTTCTTTTTCTCCTGAGCATGAACAGAGGACAATTTTTCAGAACATGAAAGGGCTTCAGTTTTGGCAGCTTCAAGTCCTTCCTTTTCCTTGGCAAGTTCTGCAAGATCAAAAGTGGCTTTTTCCAGCTCCTCCTGAAGATCATCATTCCTATCCTGAACTTCCTTCAGCTCTGCAAGCAAAAGCTCTGCTGCTCTTCTAGATTTTCTAGACTCTTGCTCAGAAGATGCCACAGCATCATGTAAATGTTGACATAGGTTTCCAATATTTTCCAACTTCCCAACTGGATCATCATCAGATATTGCACCGCCAGCATCAATGCCTCCTAGAGTCTTCAAAATCATGGATAAGGTATGCACCTTTTCCTGCAACATATGCTCTGTTTCAGCTAAACGATTCTGCAATGAAAAGCTTTCAGATTCCAGAGCTTCTACCCTTCCACAGTAACTGGTTAAGTCTCTCAGCCTTTGCTCACATTCAGCAAGGGCAAGTTGTTTGTGCTTGATATCAGATTTCAGTTGGTCCATCTCCGTGCTCATCTCTTCAATCATTTGTTTTAAACCATCACGCTGTTGTAGCAAAGTTTTTCCTTTTCTCACTGCAACGTTCAATTTCTCTCTTGTGGAGGCAGATTTCTGCTCCTCCTGACTAAGAAGCTCTTGCAACTCCATCCTTTTTTTATCAAGCGTTTCAACTTCACAAATCAATAATTGTTCCTTCTCCATATAACTATCTCTTTCTTCCTTTGTGTTGATCAGATCATTCAAAGTCTCCTCAAGTTTTTTCTTCAAACCAACCAAATTTGGGTCCTCTACCTCCAATGTTTTATTATTCATAACAGAGTCGTCTGATTCATCAATATCTTGTGCATCATTGTTCCCTTCCTCAACAACATTTGCATTAGAGCCTGGAAATTTGTTTTTTTCTACCGTATCACAGTGCACTAGCTCAAGATAATTCTCTATTAGCTTCCTCAATAATCTCTCCAAGTTTTCTGTACTACTTTCATCGCAAACAAGATCTTTAGTACCAGGATCCTGCAGCACATTACAAATCAAATTCTGTAATTGGCCGATTTTGCCATCAATCATCTGTAGATCTGCCTCACTTTCAAGCTTCTCAACCAATTTATCCTGTAGAACAGTTACTTCATTCTGAAGTTTCCCACAGTCAAGTTCAATCTGAATTATCTTTGACGTAAGCTTACTGTTATCAGACATCAGATTTTCCAGTCTTTCAGAAAGACTCTCTCTCTCATGAATAACTTCTTGAAGTTGCATCGCCATATCAGATGTTCTCTTTTGTGACTCCTCCAACTCTGCATTTAGGACAGATATTTTCTTTTGTGACCCTTCCAGGTCAACATTCAATGAATTACACTGGTTTTCAAGTTGATCAAGACTCTGCAGAAGAGAGAGTCTCCCATGGTTGGCCTCCGAAATTGCACTTCCCAGCCACTCAATTCTATCCTCAGTTTCCATGGAGCGCAAATGTGAAGGCATACTGATCCTGTCCAATAGTACTTCCCATCTCTGCACCATGTGGTTCCTTTCCAGTAAGGATTGCTCCAGCATTTCATTCTGTTCAGCCAACCCGAAAAACTTACTTTGAAGCTCCTCATACTTTCTTCTAATATCATCTGCTGAATTTGAACTGGGTTGCGCATCATCTTTCCAGTCTGTTTCACCAAAACCAGTATCTTGATATGAACCTCCTACAGGGCTTTTCTGTTCCCAATCAACGCGAGGAAAAGGGTGTCCACTAGCTGACCTGGCTAACCAATCAACCTTCTCAATTATATCTCTTGCATGAAAATCCTCAGGTAAATCCAGATAGTCTAAAATTTCTTCTATCCTCTGGAGTACAGAATCTTTCAGAAGGAACGATTCCCTCAATGTAGTAGCTGAGTTTCGAATGTATGACAGCTCAGATTCAAGAGCTTCCACACGCTCACCTGCCTCAGAATAGGTCTTCAACGTGGCTTCTAGCTCATGCAGCCTGCCATCTTTCAACTGCAACTCCTGCAAGCATCTTTCTAGTTCACTTGATGTATCAGCTAGGGACTGTTTAAGATTGTCACGGTGCACAATCAAACCCTTCCCTTTGGCAACAGCAATGCTGAGCTTCTCTCTAATAGACGACACCCTCTGCTCTGATTGTTCAAGTTCACTTGCTTTCTCCTGTAACTCAGACTGTGTGGCAATGAGGGCACCCTCCACCTTGTTTATGCGTTCCTTTAAGAGCTGGATTTCATTTTCATGCTGAAGTTTCAAAGCATTTAGCTCATTCACTGATTCTTGAAATTCTGTCAATGCCATCTCCTTAGACCCAAAGTCTTCTCTGGATGACCTAACCACTTCATCAACCTCCTTGTACTTGCAGATAAGCGAGGACACCAGTGACTCTAAACGCGAAAAGGGAACCAAATCCAGGTCCGCCTGAGAACTTTCCAGCTTCAACACAATTTGAACATCTTCAATCAATTTTTTCAAAGAACTTAAATCAATACACCTTTTATTCAATTCCTCAACATCTTTTATTCGACTTGCCAATTCCAGATTAAGATTGTTATTCATTGACTGAAGCTGCATCCTCTCAGCCAGAAAATTATGCAGTTGCTCCAAAAAATTTTCATAACTTGCATAATGTACCAGATCAGGCAATTTCTCATATTGTACACTGACTCCAGATTCAACCATGGAACTAGATGAATCAATCAGAAGCTTGCTTAGTTCATGATATAATCGGTTCAATGTTTCATGTGCAACTTCATTCTTTTCAAGTAACCAATTATTCTTTCCCTTCACTTCTTCCAACAATTTCAAGGTTTTTTCACGATCTAAGCAAGTATCATCAACTTTCCCTTTCATATCTTTGATCATCTCAATAGCCAAATCAACAGAAGTAACAACCTGTTTAACAACATCCATAGAACCATGATCCCCAGTTAATAATGTGGAGATTGAGAATCCCATGGAATCACCAAGCCTTTCCATTGCATCAGAAATGCAACTAATACTAGAATCCCATTGTTGCTCAGCTGCCAATGCCTTCTCAGCCGTCTCCTTTTGGACATCTTGCAGTTGATCAAGAAGTATAGATGTCATCTCAGAGCTCTGCTGCAAGTCATGCAACTGATTCTGTAATTCTTCAATTTTTGATTCATAATGAGCCACTTTTTCTTCAAGCACACTGTTTTCTGCTTTAAGAGTGGTGCCATGCTGTTTTAAGGTTTCATAACAAACCTCATCCTCCTTGGCCTTCTCTTCAACAGCCAACAAATGTTGCTTCAGAGTTTCATAAAGAACCCCAAGCTCAATATTGGTTGATTCTAAATTGCTGCTATGTACCATTAATGCCTCATGCTGAACCTTGAGTTCCTGCATTGCAAGATTGCTGGTATTTCTGTGATTCAGCTCCACCATGAATGCTGAACTAACCTTCTCAACATCTAGGAGCAACTCTTTCAGCACTGCCTTCAAATTTCCTGTATGCTCTTTTGTTGATGCAAATGAATCAGTTGCAGAAAATTCATCCTCTGCTGACGCACTATCACCTGCCTCATGTTCCTCATGATGCACCTTTGACTCAAAAGCTTGAATCAGTTTTGATACTGCTGGAGCTGCAATTTTCTCGCTGGATCTACGCAATGCTGCTGGCATTCCTTGAATTGCCTTTTCGAGTTTAAGCAAAACTTTATTTGCATCATCTATGTGTCTCTTTAAGATCACTAAACCAGAGGAATCATCAGAGCCTTCTTGTTGAATCAGCTCACCAGAAACGACATCGTGCAAAATGGAAATAGTAGCTTCATAATCTGGTTTTCCATCAATCTGGAGACGAAATACGTCATCAAGTGCATTATCACAAGCCCTGCTCCGTTGTTCAGAACTTTCAAGTTGATTCTGAGCTCCAACCGGACATGATATTTGATGCCCAGCATCAATATCCTTGAACTTAGTTTCACATAAATCCAAGTTGCTTTTAAAAAATATATTCTCTTCAGTTAGATGTTCAACACGCAATCTCATTTCTCTTAGTTCAGCCTCAAGCTGCATGTAATCCTCCTGATCTTTAGCCAACCTCTCGTGAAGAACAAGAATCTCGGAAGAAAGATTCTCATTCTCTTCAACAACATGCATTTTTTCCTCTTCGAACTTCTCTCTCTCAGATGTTGCGAACACAAGTTTCCCAGACAAGTTGGCAGTTTCAACTTGTAGATTTTCGACCAGACTCTTACTGTCTGACAGAGCCACAGATAAGTCCTCATTCCCAGTGGCCAGATTCTGGTTTTGGTCTTCAAGCTTCTTTCTTTCATCTGTGACAGAAGTAAGAGTTGCATTTAAGTTTGATATTTCCACTTCCAAAGTAGCTACTAGACTTTTGCTGTCAGCTAACTCCTTGAGCAACTTCTCATTCTCATGCAGAGAAGAATCTTTTTCATCCACAAGTTTCTCTATCTCCTTTTCTCGTGAATCAAGAGTCATCCTTAAGTTCTCTTTTTCCATTTGCAATGATGCGATCACATCCTCGTGCTTTGCTGACTCCTTTGACAGGTTCAACATATCCAACTCTGACTTTTCCAATGTCTTCTGCAGCTCATATGCTCTAGATGAAACATCATCAACTTCTGCCTTTGCAGCAAGAAACTCGAGTTGGAGAGCTTCTTTCTCACTGACACTGGCCTGAAGTTCAGATTTGCATAGTTCAAGCTCTTCAGAAAGGTAGGTATTCCTCTCAGAAGCTTCCCTAAGTGAATTGCGTAATGCACAGATTTCTCCATCAAATTGATGAAACCGGTGGTCGTACTGTGTTTGCAGATCAGAGGTTTCAGTGAGTTCTACATGGATAATATCCTTTGCACAACTTGTAATGTATAGTTCTCCTTTGAGTCTTTCCAATATATCTGGAACCACATTCTGCGAAGAGATCAACCTGCTTTTCTCAAAATCCAATGTAGGAATTGATCCTCTAGAATTCAGCAGAATTCTATACTCATCTTCACTGAGCCCTTTTATCACTTCTATAAGGTGTGGGATATTGACTGGGCACCCACCATCAGAGACGCTATAGCCTTCAGATGGAATTGGTAGACTAGTTAACAGAGGTTCTTCATTGGTTTTGCTCACAAATATAAAAGAATCCTCAGGCATATACTGCTGATTAAATGCCTCCGCAACTGTAATATCAGCTTGGCTACCTTCTTCATGGTTTATGCCAGATTCAGTCAGCACTTCTGATTTTTCTGCAAATGAAGAAGTCAAATCAACAACTTCATCCTGCTCCGTCATCCCATGAGAAACAAACAAAGGAATTTCAGCATTTAAAATCAAAGATTCAGATGCCAATGGGCCATCTGACACATTAGTGGTACCAGTAAATGAATATGAGTCGTCTTCCCTATCAGGCCGCAGTTTAGCAGATGCTCCAACTACACTAATATGTTCTCCAGCTGCCCCGCCTACATTTTCTGCAATTTCATTGCAATCAGATAGAGTGACTCTCGCATCTCCTTCATGCCTTATGTCATAGCTTCTACCAAAGTGCTCTGAACCCAAGCCATCAGCTTCCTGCATTGCCCCTACCCAGCAACAAATGAGAATTTAATCACGCGTCAAATTCATTTATTACTAGTCCCAATATGCCCAATAGACTCCCCTAAAAAATGAGAAAGGAAAGCATAAGAGGAGGAGAGAACAACCTACATTGGTTACCTCATCTCCCTTTAGATGACTCAGAGATGTGTCAGGAACATCTTGTTGTGAAGGCAACGAATCCTCTCTCCATGTTTCTCCTGTAATAGACGTTTCATCCAGAGTGAGAACGGCAGCACCAGAGGCTGAAACTTCAATATCTGCAGACATATCTTGTTTTTTAGTCTGCTCAGCAGTCTCCCCAGCAGAAATATTTGGGACACCCAAAGAAACAGCCCTTTCAACATCATGAGTAACAGACTGCTTGGTATCAAGTAAATTCGAGTTAGAGCAAGCAGAATCATCATAACGGGTGCCTAGTCCCTCCGAATAGCTCTCAGAATTTTGATTCAACTCTATTTCAGGAATGCCTACATCAGGACTCCCAGAAGTTGATGATTGATCAACAACTTGAATATCAGAGGTTTCAGAAGCCACAGTATTGTTCGTAGTATGAAAGACTGAAGACTCTGCGAGTCCCAAACTGGAATTGCTTTCAGATATAGGTTCTGTATCAGGAACCTGTGGCAATGACATTGCTTTGGTAGCTGACAAAACATCACCATCAGACTCGTGCTGGTCAGGTTTGCCAGACTTCTTTGAGGATTTTCCTTGACTAGCACTGCCTTTAGTGTCCTTCTTCTGACGGAATTGTTGAAGCTGGAAATAAAATAGTAAGACAGAGATACCCACTAAAAACATTTGCACTTCACCGCTTAGTTGTTCAAAGAGAAGGAAAAGAAAATGGCTAAAGCTGTAGATTGTATCGACAAAAAAATATGATGCAGCAAGAATGATTTCCATCATACGTTAGGATTTCTTTATTTGACTCCTTTTCTATTTTCTTGTTTTGGTCAAGAAAGTAAATATAGAAAAATATATCATCAAATTTTCACCTTTCACTTCTGATTCCACCTAATGCTCTCAGTACATCTTCAACCCAGCATTACACCAAGAAATAAAGAGCCAAAGATTGTTGTAAAAAGAAGAACAAGAAAAAGAGAACCAGAAGCCTTGACCACAGAGAAACAACTTCTGGTTTTTCTCCAATCACCAAAAGCCAACTTCCAAAAGGAAAAATCTAAATTGCCTAGCTAGAACAGTGATGTGAAGGCTTCACTTCCAGGAATCCTGATTTTATTTGCCCAAATCCAGTGTTTTATTTTCTACCATTCATCAGATTCAGTCACAAACTCAAAATTCTACAACTATCAAGATACCATAGAAGCAAGGCCTCGGAAGCTAAAATTCAGGTGATGAAATGTATTACCTTTTTGCGGCCAGCAGCGAGCAGATCGGTACGACTCTTGTTCTTGTCCATCCGATCCCACTCCGATTTGCTTCCCAGTGTAAGTCACTTCCAATCACAACCACCTCCTCCAAGTATTCATCGCCACTGAATTCTTCGTCCTAGCCATTTTTCGAAATGACTAATCTTAAATCACTCGTAGAAGAAAACGCCTAATCACATCTATCAAACTTTTGTCACTATAAACGGTTGCCAAAATTAATAGAGCACCAGCAACTCTCTCGTATAAAGCATTTAGTAATCAGAACCTCATTTTTATTCATTTTCTTGTCCCACATTACCAAATCAACCAAACACATCACGTTCCCGAATTAACTTTCCGTACTTTAACATCATAACGACAAATCCAAATTGGAACATAAATCAACGAGAAGAAAAGCAACAAATTCAACAGAGGCGGATTCAATCATAGCAAAAGAAAATCAAGAGAAATGAGAGAACTGATAGTACCTTCTTGATTGGGCTTAGATCTGGTGGTTAAGGGCGTCGGCGTCAATCGTTCGGTTGAAGATGAGAAGAAGAAATTAGGCGAGTATATATTGCGTTGTGCTCTCTTGGATCTAACGCAAACTTCGTTTTCGCTTGCGGGTGAATTGTCAAGTGTTGTGGCGAATATAATATTTACCGTCTCCTTCTGGGTCACATAACGGCGACGTTTTCAGCGATCCGACCCGATAAAGTCTATGTGGATATGGATTTCATATCCGGGTCGGAACCATGGACCAAAATAAACAGACCTTTAAAATTCGGGTCCAGGAAGAAAGAAAGTTACATATGAAGATAAGAAGTGTGGATTTAGGTCATAGGCCCAGTTTCTGTTTGGAACGAGTCTTTATAGTATGGATTCAGTGACTGTTCAAAGCCTGAAGTATCCAGTTTCACCTTCGTTCTGGCTAGTCCAATCCCATACAGTAGAGATTCTAGTCACATTGAAATCGTCTGTTTTAAAATAATTTGTTAAAAATTAAAAGTGTAAAATAACGTTTTTAGGCTTGAGTTATCTAGGCTCAAACCTACCCGAAACGATATTGTTTTGCTTAAAAAAATTTGGCCTCAAGCCGATCTAAATCGACCCATTGAAAATATTTAAATTTAAATTTACGAGTGGACTTATTGAGATTATATGAATCATCATAAAAGTCTATTTTGTGAATAAAAAAATATGGATATAAAATTGCATGGCCTTCTTAGTTTATAAATTTTATTGTAAAAAAATAGAAATTTATTTCTATTACAACTCTTTCTTAATCATATTTGAATTGATCAAAATTATCTAAAAAAACTTTATAGTATTAGAAAACTTTTAAAATAAATATTCTATTAAGCTTATGTGAAGTTATTAAAGTAGAATTTGGTATTGGACTAAAGTTACATAAGTATTTCCAATTTATATTTAATGATTTGGTATAAATTTAAGGGTAAAAAATCATTATAGTTTTTAGTTTTTTAAAAAAAAGCCTTCCTTTATACTTAAAAAATAACAATGAAATACACATAAACATCATACGTAAACTAATCAAATGTCATTAATTTGATAATTCAAGTCAGCTCTTAAATCTAATCTGAACCAACGGTGATATAAATCTACAAGGAAATAACATTTGATTATTCTATGTTTGATATTTATATTATATGTGTTACGTTTTTTTTTACTAAAGTACGAGAAAAGAAGTTTGATGAAAATTTAAAATTTAGAAGGATTTTTTTTCTAGAATTTTAATATCTTGAGTTTTTTCCTAAATTTAATAAAATTAGATATTAAAATATTCTTCAATAATTTAAAGATAAGGGAATTCTATTTAAGTAAGAGTGAGAGTTAAGTCCAAACTCAATTTGATCAAACTTCAGGTCAACTCAAATTTTTGTTAAATCATGAGTCTAACTTGGACCAAAACTCTGAAATTTTTTTTAAAATGACTTTTTTTAAGGTAAAATGAAGTTGTTAAGCTCAACCTAAGCTGAAAATTTCAGATTAAACTCGAGCCTAAGTAAGCTCAACCGGGTCATCTCCAGGGACGGAGCCATGTTTAATGGGAGGGGGGCCATGGCCCCCCCTTTTAAATATTTTTTTTTTTTAAATTACTTATATAATTAAAATTTTTAAAATTACAAATATAAATGCCCCCTTTAAATATAAGTGATCCTCTCATTAAAATTTTTGCATTTAGATATTGACCCCCGACTCCCCCTTAAAGTTGAGTCTAGCTCCGTCCCTGGTCATCCCATTGTCAAACCCACACTTAAATATACTACCTCACCTTGCACTTCAATTTTAATATTTTTTTAAAGGTTAGTAGGGAAAGATAGCACAAATATGGATGGACTTGAAAGATTAGTTCCTCTGTGTAATCCGCCTACCACTTTGTTCTTCAATAAGTAGTTTCGTAGGGTCCTCTTCATTTTTGTGATCAACATCACCTCCTCTTTCATTTCTGTGAGATTAGGATACGGATAATGTTAGATTCAAATTAGGCGACCTGTTTATCACAAGGGAACAAGACACATGTAGCACGGGAAGAATCAAAGTCCAAAGTTCTAATATCCCAACATTAAATTTAGGGTCAATCGTGGGTTACGGAAGATGCATGAAGTAGCTGACTCTTATAACTAAACCTTTGAATCCAAAACTGACGGGAATTTCAAATCACATTTTTCTTCCGTTTATCATTTCATGAACTAGTGGGTGAAAGTCTTCTTTAGCAGTCGTTGATTTGCATTAGCTATTAATCGATTCTATTAGCAGCTAGATTTGACCAGCAAAAAATATTAACAATTTATTTAAAGATATTTAGTAAAATTAACTGTTGATATTAACTGTTTATGCGTAAAACTACTTATGACGACATAATTTAAAAAAATTATAAAAGCATTACTATTATATCTTTGTATTTTTTTGAATATTCTAATATAAATTTTAAATATTTAATTTCACAAAAAAATAAATTTATAACTCTAATAAAAAACATAGAACACATGATAATAACAACAATAACAATAAAAGATGGTAACTTGAGTAATTTATAATAACTTTTAGACATAATCGTCTTTTCACCTCTTAATTTCTCACTCATTTGAACAAAATGTTCCTCATATGAGAGTTTTTTTAAAACAACGAATTAGGTTCACTCCGTCAACTCAATCAACTTATTACCAAACATAATTATTAACTATTTGACCATCTAAATACCTCTCAATCTCCCGTAAAATAGTTGATCAATCATTTACCAAATAAAGCCAAAGTCTAATTATTTTGTACACCTTACATATAATATCACAGGTTAAGCATATTTTTCTTAATTTATACTACTTGGCCTAAATTATTAATATAATAAATTTATTTCTGACTAATTATGCTATCTTAGGAAGGTCAAAACAATTCGAATTGGCCGGCTCGACCCAAGATTAACAAACAAAACCCATTTTGATAGAGAATTAAAGTTATCAAGTTGTTGAAATAAAATTTGACCACAAAAGTCCAAATTTAATTAAAATGTTAAGTCATTTATAAGTTAAAAAGTAGTACAAGTTCAATCCTAGCTAAACCGATTAGATCCCTACACCAAAAATTAGGTCAATAGTTTTACGGATTCATGTGCTCCATAGCTCAAAAGTCACCTATCTACCAAGAGTTTACAAGGCCAAAGACAACCCTCGCAAGCAAACAAGACTTGTCTGCGGTCAATACGAACAGCCCTTTAATGAGCAGGTACAATGCTCCGGCCAGTGATTCGTTAAGATCTATCAAGATCTCGAAGACAATCTCTAAGCGATTTCATTCCCTCTAGTTACGCCTTTTAGTCAACCTAATCTTGTTTTATATCACGTAATAAGAGGCAATTAGTGATTACTTTATGCCATGTCTAAAGTTAAGCACTATGAACATTAATGGTGCAGCAGCACAAAGTTGATAGTGATAAACAAGTCAATACAACAGCTAATAATATGCTTATAAAAGGTAGGCGCAGAGAATAAGAATTGATATGTGGTGAACAGGGAATCGAATCCAGCAAAGCAAATCCTATGTAGTGTCGTTTAATTGCACCAGAGGTTGATTTATAATGGGTTTGCTCACGTTCTTTGATATTATATATGGAATTGAGAAAAGTCAAATGTAGAAAGTCAATCCTGATGACTAGTTTAACAAATAAGCTTCTAGATACATGAGTGTGAATCATATACTCCAAATGGGTTTTTGCTTTTATAATGCACTTGGACCAAAATTAAAGGAGAGAGAATAATTTAAGCACGAGTGACTCTGAATGTGGCGTCTCTTCTGACTTTCTGCTACTACATCATATTTATTCCGAGACTTTTCAGATTTCAATTAACGTCGATGTCAATCTCTAGAACCTCTTAATGGGCATTCATTTGCGTGACAATTTACAACCACAATTTATAGCTTGCTCCTGTCAATTGTTTGAATCAAATAGATATTCTTGGGATCAAATTTTAGAACTTTCAAGCCCACACTTAAAAATACTCCATTCGATTTATAATAAGTGTCGTTTTAGAGGAATGCACACTTATTAAGAAAATTAATGAAATGTCTGATATACCCTTATTAATTACAT
>JANKOE010000003.1:56921277-56932992 GCA_026284465.1 Erythroxylum citrifolium
TAAAGGTTAATTTTGGAAGTAAAATTATAAGCATGTATACAAAGTTAAGAATGACACTTATTTTAAATAATTAAAATGTATCTAAAACAACACTTATTATGAATCAGAGGGAGTATTTAATAGACAAAAATATCCGAAAATAATAATATAAGAAAATTTACGTGGAAGCTCTCAAATCGGAAAAAAATCACGGGCAACAAGAAAAAATTTCATTATGTGAAAAATTCTTACAATCACACAATTTTTTCTCTCACTCAATCCCCTAATACACCAATACACCACAAAGAAATACCTAAGACAAACTCTTCAACTCTCATCTCAAAAGAAGAATTTAACTAGAGTCAAATTTATCATACAAATCTTTGGCTTTGATTTGGTGCATTAACTAAGGAGGTAGTAACCTCCTTATATAGGCAAGAGCTTTGTTCCAATTATTGTCCCCAACCAATATAAGATAACAAAGTAGCCAAACTCAACATTTTCTGTCCCATAATTTTGTGCAACTCTATTTCACATGACTTCCTAAGTATATATATCTAACTCAACTTGTTCCACGAGGACTTATGCTTTCCAATTTAAAATTAAACTGAGCGCGTCAGTTCTGACGAGTCTACTTATTATTATTTTCTATATAATTGAATTAATTATATCAAATCCCTATCTCGGTATCTCCACCTTTTTTTTTAAAAACAAAGTCAATATTCGATTCCTCCGTGCGAGATTTTTATGACACCTAATTTGTTTAACGACACATGTATAGAGAACAAAAATTAAAACAAACGATGCCGTTTGAAATTTATATTGTATAGGTAAGCTAAAAGTACATTTTGAGGATGAACGTTTATAACAAAATATAAAGTAAATGTCAAAAAAAAATATAAAGTTTATAACAAACTTATATTGTTAGACTATGTCGTTTTGTTTTTACTGGTTAGACTTTAGGCCAAGCTGAGAAAACCAAGCTTGAAGCACAGCTAATTCAAACTGGTCCTATTAACTTGAGCCCGACGCTTTGACCGTATTAACCAAACCAAGCAAACTAAACCTACATGGATGGGGCAGCCAATCCCGTATCACCTGGTCAGTCAACCCCACGTTAACGTTACCCAATGATCTACTCCGGTGACATCTTCCACTGCATTTCTGTTGTACCAAAAGCAAAACGTGAGGCTACAAAATAAATCATTTTCCAAAGTAGGTCAATAATGTTAAAATATCAATTTAAAACGAAAACTAGAACAACGTGTTCTTTTTTTAATCTCTAAAACAAATTCTACGAAAAACTCATGGTCGTCTTCGCATTTAATTCGAAATTTTGATAATACACAGTCTTATTTTTATATAATAAAAATGTTGTTTCTAATAGATTCACGTACAAATGTAACAAGAAAATAATGATACAAGATAAAAAATAAATAAAAATGGCATAAAAATATTTAAATAAAAAAAATTATAGTAAATACATAAAGATAATAATATCAAATTTCTTGTATTCAATTAAAAGACCATATAAAATTAATAATAATAAAAAATTACTACTTGCGATGTGATTGACAAAACTGTGCCGTCTGATAAGTGTTTAAAAATCGAAAACACGCGGCGGTATTTTAATAGTTGTCCTTCTTCTACGTTGAGGTTTCCGAGGATAAATAAAGCTTTTGGTCAACCCTCTTCATTGTACGTGGACCGTTGGATTAGGGTGGTACTATCGAACGATTCAGAGCATCTTTACAGGCGGCGACCGGTTACCAAAGAAATGAAAAGGTTGGTCAACATTAATAAAATAAAAGTAAAGGAGAGAAACCTACTCCCACGTGAACTCCACTTATGGTCAGCTCTTGTTCGCAAATTGAATTGTATTTTTTTCAATTGCTTCTGGATTTTGATGACACCAACTTTAGTTAAGTATAATATAAATTTTGAGTTTCTTTGTTTATTTCGAGAGACATCATAATTTTTTTGGTTGATTATTTGAAAGAGGTTAAATTAATGCAACAATGACAACAACAATTTAAAAAATATCATGTTGATATGTACATGGTCGGAAAAGATTTAATATAACCTGTCTTACTTTTCATTAGTAAAAATGTTATTTTCACGAAGAAAATTTTAAGATTAAAAATAAATACTTAATAAATAAAATATAAAATAAATAATAAACTAAATAATACAATAAAGATAGATAAGATAAAAGCATTGTAGTAGTAGCAGTTAATGATAATCATAATAATAAGTGCATGTTTGGATGAGCTTTTGGGAGGCTAATAAGTACTTTTCTCCACCATAAAAGCTTTTTTTAAGAAAAATAGGTGTTTGGTTGTAAAATAAAAATTTTTTTTTTAATAAATATAGCCTTTTTGACAGCCAAAATAAACCTTTTAAGAAGCTCAAAATTGGTGTTTATAAAAAAACGTTTTTTCAGATAAATTTTTTCAGATCAATTAATGAGCTTATCTTTAGTCTATTTTGTTTTTATGTTTTACATATAATTTTTACAATGCCCACAAACTCATCTTCCTGTTTATTATGTAATTAACTATTTACTCAACTTGGATATTTATTTTAGAATTTATTTAATATTATTTAGCTTTTTATATGTTTTAATATTTATTTTCGATATTAGTTTACTTATGTTGTAATATATATAAAAGATTTGGTTCGATATATTTTCGTTTATGTTTCATATAGTTTAAAATTATATAATAGTTAATATATTGCGCTTTGCATATTGTTTAATATACTTTAAATAATATTTATATTCATAAACAATTTTTATTACAATATAAAATATAGTTAAAATTTAAAAAAATATATTTTTATGTTGTCAAATAATTTATTGTACGAAGCTCTTTCAAAAAAACTCTTTTTTAAATGACAACCAAACCAACTAACAAAGGCTCTATTGATATAAGCTCAATTAAATAGAGGCTAAGAAGGCTAAGTAGAAAAAGCTTAGGGTAAATTGTTAAAAGATGAGTAATACGTATTAAAAAGGTTAGAATAAATACAAAAGAAAACATTATAGAAAACCAATAAGAGCAACATGAATCTCTTAATAAGAGATCTTTTATCAGGATCTTATTATTACGTTAAAATTTTCTTACGGGTGAAAGTTATCGGCAAGTTCACGCACTGTATTATCAACTTATCAAATTAAGCCCGCACAGGTAGCTTAGTTGGTCATTAGCAGGGAAGTTGAGATCAAGGTCTCAGGTTCGAGCCTCGACAGTGACAGTGTGAGAATTTATCCAATATGATAACTCCTTGTGCGCAATAACGTTGGGCTACCCTTCTGAAAAGTTGGCTGAGATCAGACGATGATTTATCTTCCTCACTATTCTATCGAGTTGGGATGTAGGGGCACCTATGGTGGCGATTTCACCTTTTTGAGATCAACTTACCGAATAAAACACAAATTGATTAAATATCTGTCAACTCATAAATTTCAATCTTAATTTTTCTTTACTGGATCAGCGTGTAATTGGTGAACAGTGGAGTAGTGATTCTAGAATAGGAGACTGGGGTTTGAACATTGACTGGGCTACTATCCCTCTATTCAATGTCTTGTTTTCCTACTACTTTGGTGAAAGTCAATCAAATTAAAAAGAAAATTACAATGTTAGTGATTAGGTTTGGATTTTAAGTGATTTCTTCTTTTACCAGTAATGATGACCAAGTATTGCTAGTTGACCATTTTAAAAACTATGGTGTGTTGGTCATGTGTTATGGTTAGTAACCATCCTTTTCACTTTTAAGGATAATGATATTTGAGGAAATGCTCCCAACTAATTATTTCAATTGTGGAATATATAATCTTTATATAACCAAAAATATATATTTAACAAAAGAATCTTTAGGTGACATTTTAGTGTGACAAAATTGGACCTATATCCAACTTCAAGTAATTGAAGATCTAACTAAAACCTAATGTTTTAAAAATATGATCGAAAGTTATATCGATACGACAAAAAATTTAAGGTTTAAAAGATTAGGTTCTACCAGAGCCGGGATGGGTGAAGCTGAATTCGGGTGGCACCGTTCAACAAGGGGGCTTATTGGCTACCGCTGAGGGTTTGCTTAGAGATTGCCAGGGGCAAGTGGTGTGGCGGGTTTCAGCAGAATCTGGGCAGGGGTTTTCCGCTGACTGCAGAACTCTGGGCCGTCTACTACGACCTTCAGTTAGCCTGGGACATAGGCTTTTGGCGTATTGTTGTCGAAACAGACTCGCTCGAAATTATTAATATCCTTTCGTCGTCCAATACTGTTCTGACTGATAATCTTTTTTTGGTGACAGGTATCTAACGTCTTTTAAACCAGCTTTAAGAGGTACACTTTTAGCATATCTATCGCGAAGGGAATCAGTGCGCTGACAGACTGGCAGCTGTAGCTTTCCTTCTGGGTCTAGGTCTCCATTTTCTCAGAGAGCCACCGTTGGGCGTCTTGGAGTTACTGCATCGTGATGCCTATGAGGCGTTGTATTCTAGAGCATTGTAGTAGCTAGTGTATTTTATTTCCTTTGTAACCAAAAAAAAAGATTTAACTAATATTAAACCGTTATAAAATCGATTAAAAATTAAATAAAATTAAATTATAAGAATTTATTAATTTATAAAATTTAACCAATTAATTAATAATTGAATGAGTTTTAACAATAAAATTTATTAAATTAAATTAAACCGAAAAATTAGATAATTCAAAATATTTACAAGGTTGGATCGTACGAACTAGTTAAATTTTTAATCATTATTGAAAAACACATGAATAAAATGCAAATTATCTCTAGATTATTAAGGAAAATAAGACAAGTCTCAAAGATCAAATACTAAGCACAATGTAACAAATTAAAAACATTCACTTCTCATAAAAGAATTCAAATTAACGCAAAAAGACACTACGTTGAACAGCCAACAGAAGAACTCTTCTAGTATCGTCAAATTCACTTTTTCAGACCTCAAAAAAAAAAAGAAGAAGACAAATGGAGGCCCCACCACTTTCTTTTCTTTGAGTCTTTGCCCGTAACTTTTTTTATTCCACATACAACTGTCGTAATTTAGAAACTTTCAAACTCATCTCGTCCGTCCGATTGTTAAGCATTCTTTGACTTTAACTTCTGTGTCACCCGGTCATCCGGTCACTTCCCCGCCTATATCATCCCAACTCTGCTGCGTTCTTTGTCCCCTTACTACTACTATCTTCTCCGCTCGAGTCTTTAGAGATCTCATAGGGTTCTCGGCTCTGATATGCTTAATTGACTTGTATTTTCTAGTTTCATCGTTTCAACAATGGCCGTGGATCTTGTGAGCTTCTCCAAGATTGAAGATCAGATGGCTATACAAGAGGCTGCATCCCAAGGCTTGAAGAGCATGGAACATCTAATCCGCTTCATGTCTCAACGATCCAACAACCTTGACTGCTCCGACCTCACAGACGTTACTGTGTCCAAGTTCAAAAAAGTAATCTCTCTCCTGAACCGGACCGGTCATGCCCGATTCAGACGAGGCCCGGTTCAACCGTCGTCATCCTCGTCGCCTCCCCTGTCATCGCAACCGTCTCTCTCTACCCCTCGCTCTCACGCTGTAACAGTAACTCCGGCACCGGTCACTGCTCCGGCGACCGTGCATCAGCCCTCGATCATCCAAACGGTGGCGGCCCCTCAAGTTCAGATGACAGTCCCTTCAAGCTTTGTCCAGTCACAGCCTCAGACTGTGACCCTTGACTTCACGAAACCTAGCATTTTTGGCTCAAACGCGAAGAGTACTGAGCTTGAGTTTACAAAGGATAGCTTCAGCGTGTCGTCAAACTCATCGTTCATGTCCTCGGCGATTACTGGAGATGGCAGCGTATCAAATGGTAAGCAAGGGTCGTCAATCTTCTTGACGCCGGCGGTTTCTGCCGGGAAACCACCACTCTCGTCGGCGCCTTACAGTAAGAAAAGATGTCACGAGCACGACCACTCTGATAACGTCTCGGGCAAGTTTTCCGGCTCAGCTAGCGGCAAGTGTCATTGCTCAAAAAGAAGGTAACTCCCAACACTCAAACCACTTTGGTAGTCTTTTAGTCTTTATTGGAGAAGTTCGTTTATCTAATCTACACTGAGTTGACTCGTTACGTAAATCAAACAGTCTATCTAGGGTTGTGTCTGATTCACTTCTGTAGTTAAGACCTTTTGGGGAGCGAATAAAGACATGGTCGAGATTAGGGCGAGTTATCTGAGTTGACTCGGTGTTTCTTTGTTCATAACGTATGGGTCGGCGGAAAGTCAACGAGTTTTTGGTCGTCTGGTGTGAAAATCACTATTTTCAGGAGTTTGTAATTAAGGCAACAGTTTTGTCTTTCACGAAACGTAACCAACTGACAGCTGGTAAAAGTACGCACTCTACTTCTCGGAATCGACGATTTATAGGGCTTTTATTTCATTGATCCAGGAAAAATCGGGTAAAGAAATCGATTCGAGTCCCGGCGATTAGTTCGAAAATTGCCGATATTCCACCGGACGAGTACTCATGGAGGAAATACGGTCAGAAGCCGATCAAGGGGTCACCATACCCAAGGTAAACCATCATGATCCTGCTTTTTGTAACCGTCAAATATATTTGGTTTCGTTCGTGTTCTAAATTGGGATCCTATGTATTCTTGCAGGGGATATTATAAGTGTAGCACTGTGAGAGGGTGCCCAGCGAGGAAACACGTGGAGCGCGCGACAGACGATCCGGCGATGCTGATTGTGACTTACGAAGGGGAGCACCGTCATGCACAACCGGCGATGCAGGAGAACATGGCCGCTGGGTTGGTCTTCGAGTCAACGTGAAAGAGAAAAAAGAATAAATAAGTAGATTAGGGTAAAGATGATAGACTTTTGTAATATCGAGGTGGTTGGATTGTAAATTTTTTTTAATTTTCTCTGATAATTAATTATTTGGGGAAAAAGATGAGTGCTTTGCCGGAATCTACCAATTTTCAAACTAAATTAAAAAAAAAACTAATCCTAAACTATATTTTGTCGTTTCTTCGATTAAGCCCATCTTGCTTATTATTCATTGAGTTCATCGCCTGACCAACAATGCGGTGTCGTCTTTGATGTGACTAGATATTAGACGGCCTGCCCTCAAAAAGGTTGCAGGGGCAAGTTTGCTTCTTTAACGGGCAAGTTTGCTTTGTTTTGGTGTGAATGATTGAAAATGGGATGATTATATATATGATACAGTCAAAGCTTGGGTCGGAATTTGGGTTAGAATCTTTCTTTGCTTGATTTGCGACGTGTGAGCTGATCCTGATAATGCATGAATGTTACCAGACGCCATAAGCCAACCGACTTAGCTTGGTGATCACCATCAAGACTTTGATGGGTCAGCGCAGCTGTTTCAATTCAACTCAACTCAATCACTCACTCGGGTAACTTTCGAAGTTGGAACGATGAACGTTTACTTTCATTGACCGTAACAATTAATCTGTTTCTATGGTCGAAAGTTGCTTACGACACACGTTCAACAGGCCCCTCAAGCACGGTTCGGGTAGTGCCAATTACGTCCAAATAGATAGTGACTTCGTTGAATTTGAAATCTAAGCCTGGTTGTTCTGATTCGAGAGCCAAAGCAAATATTTCTCCTTCTCAGCCCACACGTGGCAAAACAAATGCAGGTATCATCACTAGAATTCCAATTCACGCATACTATCCTTCAGCCTACAATAATGCCTTTCAAACACAAAAGTTCAAGCCCACAACAATAAATATCCAGCTATGCCTCAATATTCTGAACACTAAAAGCCATGTGATCTTCCCGTTTACTAAGGATAAAATGCACCAAGACATATATCAAGAACAACTCACAAGCCAAGTGACTCACGTGTATATTTAGCAGAAACAAGATCACGCACAATACACCAAATAAACGCCCAACGAGAACTTCATCAAGTCAACCACGATTCAAGTGCAGGAGCTAGGTCATGCATGCATCAACACACCTTCAGCTGTCTCCAATTTTCTTCAAATTTCGCAACGTCACACACAGGCCTTCCTCAAAACAGTAAGAATCTTCAGATCAAAGACCACACATTTTGCTCTTTCATTCAACAAAAACATGCATCAGAAAGAACTTCACCAAATTAGTATATACACCAAAGAATAGAGTCACGCAGTAGTTCAAGACCAGAAAACCTTCATGTCACCTTCACCCACGTCATCTTGCATTATCCATATAAAAGAAACGTGATCCACTCCAATCTTTATTTAAGATGGACTTTTATTTATGCAAGAACACTTATCCGAGAATCTAAATATGCAAGAACAATTTATATTTTTAATCATTATCTAAATATCCAATAATAAAAAAAGCCAGATTTAAAATAATAAGACATAGTGAATATCCTAACAGAAACTTCCCTTTTTGACATTTTTGTCACAAACAGAAACTTCCCTTGAATCACGTAATCGAATATATGAAAGTATTGAAGTTAGTACAATACTCCCCCTCAATCCAAGGTCCACATAGATACAAATAGCCAACATTCACAAGTAGTTTAAAATAGCCAAGTAAAACCCAAATTCAAGTAATCTCCCTCTTTAGGACAAAGGATGCCAAAAAGAAAAATCAAGGAGCATCGGAGGACCGAAGAACCCACTGCTTCAACTGGAGAAGTGCATCAAGACCCACTTGAAAAATACCTTCAATCATCTCAATTTCAATGAACAAAGCTACATGAGGATTAATAGAGGAGGTTCCCGAGGCATCTGAAGGACCAGGTGTAGTGTATGGCAATTGACAACTTTGTGGTTGCTTGAAAATTCTAGCCGATATGTTCATTAAGGTGATTGGTTCAAGTATACTCGTCTCCAACCAAGGAACACCATTTGCATATAAAAATTGAGAAATTAAGCAAGAAAAGTGAAGTAAAGAATTTGACTTGCCTCCAATAGCCAACATAGATTTAATTATGAGATGCTCCAAATTGAAGTTCACCCTGGTGTCAATGGTATAAAGTAGTTTAGCTTGTGCTAGGTAAACAGAGACAACATGTGTACTAGACATCCAGTTAGCTAAAACTAACTTATAAAGCACAAAATACTTTTAAGTCAACATGGATAAGTGTGGCCCCGAACTAGATGGCCAATCAGATAACTTTCCGCTGGTTAATACAGTAGCTATTCGATCATTATAAATGGTCCAGTTATCATCATAAATCTGATCCCCAATTAGATTATCAAATCACATGAAGGTATTCAACCTATCATCATCAAACTATGTCGCCCTACCCCGGACATATACCAATTTATAACTCACGGCATTATCAGATAGTAAGTCACCAGGCAGATTGCAATAGAATTCTTTTACCAATTCAATATCATAATGTTCAGGAAGTAATGCAGCTTGTAGTAATGTTCTCTCAGATAGTAAAATATCCAGGTGATACTGCTGAAATTCATCTAAGTTAATAGGGTGATCCAAAACTAACCCGATGTTAGTGAATTTCTCCCATTTTTGCTAAACTTCGGGTGAATAGAATTTGAATGAAACTGTAGTTTCTACTGTCAACCCAGCAGACGGAACTCGCCGAGGTGGGTGAAATATTTTCCTAGCTTGCTGTTTCATTTGCTTTTGAGGGACCGAAGGAGGAGCAGTGTGGAGCAGCAGTAGTAGGAACCGCGTCGGAATCAGATGACGAGTCTTCGATCATTGAACGCAACACCCGCATGGTGTCATCACTTTCTAGTGATAATCCCGAACCGAGGTGATGTCGGGAAGTTCAATGGAAGCAATTGAGGATGACCCAGGCCTGGAAACTTTCCTCCTAGTTGTCGGATTCAACAACAAACGGTTGGATTGATGTGTGAGAGCAACAATCGGTTTTTCCACACCCGAGGAGAGGGATTTGTCTTTGTTCTTGCCCATTTTGTTAAAGAACAACAGAGACCCAAACAAAATCAACAAATGGCACAACCGTTGAATGAAAAAGAGCAGTACCGTAGAGAGAAGTCCAAGTTGTAGAGTTGGAACCCACATGGTTGAGAAGAGATGAGTCTTCAATGGAGTCCCAAGAATCCCACGTAGATGCTAATTTCACGGTGGAGAAGTCTTCAATGCAATCACGTGGGTGCTTGGGAGCTTGAAGGTCGATAGAGATGAGAAGGGGATGAGGGGTGCAGGCGGCAACAGGAAGAGGACTTAGGAATTTTTAATCCCTTTGGATGAAAACGCAACATTTTTTTTTTTTTTACTTTTCAATTTTTTTAAAGAAATAATATATCAATAATGTAAAACACAAAATCCCAAAGCCCCTTGAAGGAATTCAAACTTGACTGCGACAAGAGGTTTCATAAAGATATCCGCCAGGTGTTTATTTTAGACACATATGATAGGATGACTACTTTATTCTTCACAAACTCTCAAATAAAATGATACTTCAAATCAATGTGCTTCGTTCGTGAATGCTAAACCGGATTCTTCGAGACATCTATAGCACTTTTGTTATCACATAGGATTGTAAGTACATCCTGATCAATTCCATAATCTTCCAACTTCTGTTTCATCCAAAGAAGCTGTGAACAACAACTTTCTGCGGCAATATAGTTGTGTTTGGTGAAGAGCTGATCAGTTTTTTTTAAACTGGTCAATCCACTTTAGCTGATTGACTTTGAGAAAAAGTCCGTAAACTTGTTTCGTAAAAAGACTCAACTAGCTAATTTTCAACCAGCTCCTCTATAGGAGCGTTTCTCTCAATCAGCTGATAATTTTTTTTTAATGTCAATTTTGCACTCGTCATTTTACTCTCTCACGTCTCTCTTTCCTTCTCTCACCGTCTCATCCTCAAGTAATCTCGTTTTCCTTGCTTCATTCGTTCACTCCCACGCACCAACGAAGGAGAGTAGACCAAATGGAGAGAAGCTTTGTTTCTGCTTCTGGTGATGGAGAGGAGACATCAAGATCGTGGTCGGCTCCGTCGAAACACATCTTCTTATTCTTCAAATCATTATAGCAATAGTACAAGCACACCAGTGGTACTCATGTCTCCTTGTCGAGATCTGTAGGTTGATTGTTTACTGGTGGGTTTTTCGTTTGATTCTATGTTATTGGTCGAGATCTGTGGGTTTATTATTTTCTGGTGGGTTTTTTGTTTGATTCTCTGTTATTAGTCAAGATATGTGGGTTCATTGTTTACTGGTGGGTTTTCAGAGTTTCTGGTGGAAGTGTGTGATGATCTATTAAAGCGTGTAATGGTAACACCAGAAGAGGTCATTACAAGAACAGTTGACCCAGTTGCTGCAGCGATTAGCAGGGATGCGTTGGCAAAAACAATTTATTCCCGCTTGTTTGATTAGTAAGGAAGAAATTATGCACTGCTCTCTCTCTCTCTCTGTTTCCCTTACTTGCATTCTGTATTAATTAGTCTATCTATGAAGGTAAATAAATACAGAAAGAATATAGATGATTTGTTTTTATGCTTGCAATCTTTCAAATTAGTTCAACTCTCTTTCATTTTGATGCAGGCTTGTGGACAAAATCAACAATTTGATTGGGCAAGATCCAAACTCCAAAACTTTGATTGGAGTTCTTGATATTTATGGTTTCGAAAACTTCAAGTTCAATAGGTATATTACTACACTTAATTTGAGTCCAATCTTACAAAATTTAACAGCATATGCTGTCCTATTCTTTCCCTGGTGATTGGAACCATTAGGAGAACTAGAAATTTACAGTGATAAGGTTTAATAGAAGTGCT
>JANKOE010000003.1:56954103-56974793 GCA_026284465.1 Erythroxylum citrifolium
CCAAACAATGGTCTAAACCATTTGAGCCATTCCATTCCTTGCCTTTCCACCCATCTACCCACATCCAAACATACTCTTAATGTGTACTTAAATATACAGATCATGACTAATATACTTGACATGGGTAAGTATTCGACCGGACTGGTATGCTATGAAAGGATTCAAGCTTGGATGACTCATCATTAATGGTAGAGATTAAAGGATGATCTTGGATGATTTGGCAGATAAGATCATAGTAGATAGACATCAGCTCTAAAAGATAAAGACCAGGATCATTTGAAGATTATGGAGTTTTTCATAGATATGGATGTATCTTTTCTAATTAAACGTAATATCTTATCTTGTTAGTTGAGATATAGCTAAATCCTATTAAAGTCCTATTTGAATAGGGGTATCATCTAATTGATTAGTGTGATATAATCTAATAAGGATAGAGGTGATCTAGTTAGTTCAATTCAATTAAGATCTTGAATTGTAAAACTAAAGGTGCCTATAAATAACTTATTTGAGTCTTGCTCCTGGGAAGAACAAATATAGAGGGGAAGATAACACATTGAAATAGAGTAATCCTTTGTATACTTTCAGAAAGTAACAAAGGTTGGTTTTTACCATAGCTCTTATGTGTTTATTATTGTTTATAATTATTTAATACTTTTGTAATATTCTTACTAGAGTGTGGGAGTTAAATACTGCAAGAGTAGTGAGGTGTTCGAGAATAAAGTTTTATTTGTCAACAGTCATGTAGAAAGGTTTAGTCTTGCTTAAGCAAACTTAAGTAAGATTACCATACAAAGATGTAGGCCAACTTTGGTATAAATTTGGTGTCTATGAAAACCTTTGTACCAGGTGGAAAAAGGACACATGCATTTTTTCCTTCTTATACCAGGTTAGTCTCTAATTGGAAAAGGCCAAATTTTGGTAAAGTAAGAGAGAGAAAGAGAGAAGAACAGTTAAGAGAAAATAGAGGACGTGAAACACAGGAGAGGCAAACATATACTCAGTGAAGCAATTCAGCTATGGCTACAAATGATACCAATCTAAATTCCCAGCCTCTGATTCTAATCTTCAAAAAGCAAAATTACCACTTTTAGAGTCTTAAAATGAAGACTTTAATAAAGTCTCAGTAGCTCTGGAACTTAATAAGAATGGTTTTGAGGAGCCGCTAGAGAATCAAGGCAGAGAACTTGATGCACGATTATAAGATCTTTGTAATAAAGATGCAAAGGCCTTAATTTTCATTCAAAAGACGTTTGATAATAATATCTTTGGCAAAATTGCAGCAACTACTACCTCAAAAGAGGCACGAGAGATTTTATAAACTGAATTTTTAGGTGACAACAAGGTAATAGTAATCAAATTACAACTCTTTATTGTGATTTTGAAACTTTATCTATGAGAGAAAAAGAATCCTTGCAAGATTATATGTCTAGAGTGGCTGACATAGGAAATCACATGAAGATGTATGGTGACAATGCTAGTAATAAATATGTTAAGTGCAAAGTTTGGGGAGTTTAATCTCAAATTTTAATTATGTAATTGCCGTAATTGAAAAATCAAAGGATTTAGCCAATTATTCCTTTGATGAATTAATGAACTCCTTAGTAGCACATGAAGAGAGGCTTAACAGATCATTTGAAAAGGGTAAGAAGAAGGCTTTCCAAGTTTGGGAGGGGGGTCAAATTCCAAGGGAAAGTCAGAAAACTTTGGATTTCGTGGATAGAGCAAATGCGATTTTCGTGGCAAAGGTCAAGGTGATCAACTTCAGCACAAAAGCACAATTTAGTGTCTATATTGAAAAAAATACGACCGCCCAAAATTTGACTGTTGGATTGAGCAAAAGGATGAGCATAAGCATACCAAGTTCATCTAGAAGTCATAAAAGGAGATAAATATGTTCAAGGCTCATTTTTTCATGGATGCTATGTCAAATAAAGTCTGGTTCGTAGATAGTGGTTGCTCTAACCACATGTGTGCACAAAGTTGTTGTTCAAGGAACTTGATACGCAAAAATAATAAGTTTGGCTCAGGAATAACAAGTCGATCAAAGTTGAAGGCAAAGGTACGGTTGCTATTAAAAAATCACATGGTAATATAAAGCTTCTTTATGATGTACATTATGTTCTTTGTCTTACCCATAATATGTTAAGTGTTAGATAGTTGGTGATAAGTGGCTAATATGTTTTGTTTGATAATGATTCTTATAGCACCATGACAAGAAATCTAGTAGGAAAATTTTTATGTTCAAATGAACCCAAACAAATAGTTTCCACTTGATGTTTTAGTTTTTGATGAAAGTAGTGCATTGGTAGCTAAAGAAAATTCAGAAGCAAGTATGTGGCATTTGAGGCATGGTTATTTGAATGTTAAAGGGTTACAATTGTTAAGAAATAAAATATGGTTATTGTATTGCCTAAAATTGATAATCTTATATTTTATGAAGGTTGTGTATATGGAAAACAGAGTAGACCATCATTTCCTATAGGCGAGGCTTGGAGGGCTTCAACCTATCTTAAACTGGTACATGTTGACTAATGTCAGTTGAGTCCTTAGGATGGAGTTAGTATTTCCTGTTGTTTATTAATAATTATAGGTCACACAAGTTGGATATATTTCTTTAGATTTAAATATGAAGCGTTTAAAATTGTTAAGAAATTTAAGCCCTTTGTGGAGAAGCAAAATGAGTGTTAAATTAAGACACTTCGAAGAGACCAAAGTGGTGAGCTTTTTTCATATGAGTTCAACATTTTATGTGAGGAGAATGGCGTTCACAGAGAACTCACAAATCCTTATACATTTAAGCAAAATGATGCAGTGGAACAAAAAAAATGCATTATTATTGAGACGAGTAGAAGCATAATGAAAGGGAGAAGTGTCCCAAAGAGACTTTGAGTAGAGGCGATAACTACAACAATCTATCTTCTAAATATCTCTCCTACAAAGTATGTCTACAATCGAACTCCATATGAGGTGTGAAAAGGTCATAAGCCTAAGGTAATTCGCTTATGATTTTTCAGTTATATTGCATATGCTTTGATTAATTCTCACTTTAAACTTAATAAAAAAATTAGAAAAAAATGTATCTTTATGAGGTATAGTACCCAATCCAAAGCATAAAAGCTATATAACCCCATAAATGGCAAGGTCAAGGTGATCATTAGTAGGAATATCAAATTTAATCAAGCAGAAAGCCGAATATGGGAGGAACTATAGAAGGTTTTCTTGTAACTTATAATGTAGAACCAATAAATTAGGGTTCTGGTGGCAGTGATAGCAACTCACTTTCAACTCTAAGAACCAATAATGCTTCATCAACTGCAGCCAATAACTGTGTTTGTTCTATAAGCTGATCTTCATATTCAACTTCTAACACACCTAAAAAAAGATATCTTAGGAAGATTTATGAATCAAGCTCATTCGCCTTGTATGTGATAAAGCCCATATGTTTTGAAGAAGCTGCTAAAAGTGAAGGATGACAAGTTATGATGATGGAAGAAATGAGGGTGATCGGGCACAATAAAAAATGAGAATTGGTTGATCTTCTAGAAGGCAAGACTCCTATTAGACTCAAGTGGGTGTTCAAAATAAAGTATCATGCAGATGGCAGCATACAGAGGTTCAATACAAGGCTCGTTATTAAAGTATATGCACAAAATCAAGGTATTGACTTTGACAAAACTTTTTTGCTTATTACTCACTTTGAAGCAGTGAGAATTCTTCCATCCGTAACTACTAAATTGAATTTGCATGTTTATCAATTTAATGTTAAGTCTTTTTGAATAATAAGTTAGAAGAGGAAGTCCATGTATCCTAACTTGAGGGCTTTGTTGTCAATAACAATGAGAAAAAGGTCTCTAAGATCAAGAAAGCTATTTATGGGTTAAAGCAAGCACTACAAGCATGGTACAAAAAAATTGACTCATATCTCTTGAAAAATAAGCCCACATTATATGTAAAGAGGCGTGGTAATGGTGAATTCTGTTAGATTTGTGCTCTAAAAGTTATCCATGATGATTACTTTTATATGTTATATTTATGACTTGAATGTTATTTATATTTTGTTCCATGAGTTTTATATATTTTTTAGAAGTGTTCAAGAAGATGCACTTGGTCTTGGACCGCAGAACTCTAAATAATATGAATATTCAATTCTAAAATGTTCATAGGTCTTGAATATTAGCAGGAACACTAATAGGCCATATGAGACTGTTGTGTTGATTAAAAATATGTTGCAGTTCTGTAGACGTTGATAAAGAATTATCATTTAATAACGCGAATATATGAACGGTTTCATATATTGAACAAACCTAATAGATAAAACATTATATGGATTATGTTTGTGTCATTAATGTTTTTATCGTGTCTTTGATTCCAAGAATGATGCATATATTTTTTTCACATGAGGAATGTATAATGTAATTATTATTAAAAGCTGCTTATAACAAGTGGTAATAAAAATAATAGTTCTTTATATATAACTTGTGCAAGAAAAGGTACACGTAAATAGCATCATTGCCACTCATTAATAATGAGTAATGATATTTTATGGGTCCTTTGGTAAAGTAAAATTATAAATGGATCCAATATAATTGAGGTACAGTTATAATTTATAGTTTACTTAATGGAGACCAAGAAACGATTATAATACAAAGATGACACAATCTTATTTTATATATTAATCATAATATCATAAGGCAAGGAATGGGCATAAGTAATGTTAATAATAACATTTCTAGAAGGATCGTGTTATGTAAAAGGTTTACTAAACATCTATGTTGTTTGGGTAGCTGTAATATATAGCTAGAATACCGCTTACAGTTTATGAAATAAACTGTTGTATTTCATTGCCAACACAACACAGATCCTCGATAAAGGTCATACCAACTGAACGGGAAACAAGAAAATATATTTTCAACGTACAAGATTTCATGTTGATGAAATAAAGGTACATGTTAAAATATTGTCACATGATGTGACAATCTAGACGGGAAATAAATTTATTTGAAATGTATATTATGAGGATAATATAAATTTCATGAAATATAAATTTATTTATAGCCCAAGCCCAAAAGAATTTATTTTAACAAATGAAGAGAGAGAATAGATGTATTATTATAGCCACTAAATTCGCGACATATTTTAAGGTGATTTTGAACAGGAATTTGAAAGGGTAAACGATAACCATTCTAGACAAATGACCTACCAATTTTGTAGCCCTTGAAGTGTAGAATCTAATGGTGAAGGTTTTAGGTCGTTTGGAGTTCGTTTGAAGAAGTTATCACTGTTCTAGTACCAAAAGGTAAGGAATTAAGTGTGTTGTTTCAAAACCGTTCTTGATTTAATTGCCATAAATACTGTGGGAATTTAAAGAATATTTTCAGGCTATACTAATTTTCACATCTGGTCAGACTTAGATATAGGTTTTGTTCTTGTTAGCAATGGCTCTGTCTCATAACTTGTTAAAACAATTATCGATTGAGTAATCGATTAAGAAATGGGTGATGAAGCTAGGCGTGGACGAAGAGAACGCTAGCACGAACTCGATGTCCTTGTTTCGGATTCAAGGTGAACCAAAGAGGAATACAGCTTCATTAGAGACCAAAGGTATGGTTTAACAATTCCTCTTGTAGGAATATAAACTTGATTGTGATGCAAACAAAATACAAGAAGTTTTATCAATAATAGAAACGATCCTTGTTGTTATCGGTTTTAAAGTTTTTCCATGAAATCTCTTCACACTATATGTAAAGAAGCAAGGTAATGGTGAATTCTTGGTAATTTGCATTTATTTTGATGATATGATTCACATGGGTCCTTTAAAACCTTAAGTCATGCACGCAAAATGAGTTTGAAATGTTAAATTTGGGAATTTTGCAATACTTTCTTGTACTTGAGGTGAAACAAATAGAAGATGGGATATTCCTTTCATGAAGAAAGTATGTGAAAGATCTTTTGTTTAGGTTTAGGATGCACAACTGAAAAGCAACAACTACACCTATGAATCCTAATAAAAAATTACAATTTGAAGATTGTACAGAGGTTATTGATCAGAGTTACTACAAAAGCTTAATAGGTGGGCTAAACTACTTAACACATAATCAACTAAATATCATGTATTGTGTGAGTGTATCGTCCAGGTATACGCATAGTCTTACAAGGCAGCATCTAGGTACACCAAAAAGAGTGTTACGCTACATTACCAGAACTGTTGATTTTGGCTTTGACATTCAAAGGAAACAAGTTCTAGCTTGTTTGAATATAGTGACAGTGATTGGGTAAGATGTGTATATGACAAAAAAAAACACTTATGGTCATGTTTTCAGCTTGCAGTTTACAACAGTTTTGTAGAGCTCAAAGAAACAGGATGTGGTTACACTGTCGTTTTCGGAAGCAAAGTATGTTGCAGCATGTTAGGCTATATGGTTGCAAAGATTGTTGGTTGTTTTTCATCATAAGTAAGATGGTGCAAAACAAATATTATGTGACAACAAAGTAACCATTGCAATGATGAAGAATCCAACTTTCCATAATTGAATGAAACACAACGACATCTGGTTCCATTTTATTTGCAGACTCACAACAAAAGGAGAAATAAAGCTAAATTTCTATCAAACAAATGAATATGTTGCTGATGTTCTTACAAAGGCTCTTCTTTAGGTTAAACACAATTACTTTTGACAATGACTTGGAATATGCAATTTTGAAGCAAAGGGGAGTGTTGAGTAGTTCTCCAAAATTGATGGAACTAATTTCTATATTTTAGTAAGCAGTAGATTTGATTCCTAAGTTTTAGTAATAATGGATTTGTTGCAATGCATCTTTGTTTCTATTTCTTTTATCTTACTAACCAACACCAACATACTTGTAAAACAACACATATTTCCATAGGTTATTGTCTTAATGCAAGAGGTTTCAAAATAGCTTTGTAATAAAATGCTTGATTTATGTTAATTGTATTTTTTCCTCTTAATCCTCCTTTCCTTTTAGGTTTGCACACCTTTTGCCAAGTAATCAAATGTAGTTTCTTACTTGCATCAGTACCTCTTTATAAAAAGTGATGTATTTATTGGTTAAGCTTATCACAAATGCCTTTTATAAGTTTTATTTTTTGTATATTATATAAAGGAATAGACAATATAGTGACTTAATAAGAATTTCTCTCCCAACCATAGACATGTTCTTAAATCTCCAACCTAACAGTTAGTTGTAACTTTTTTAAGTAAGATTTCACAGACAACTTTAGAAACTTTTGTATGTAGTAGTGGTACCTTTACATATTGGTCAAGTTCTTTTTGTAGCTTACCCAACTTGAAGCTTAATACAAATTTGGTTTGCCATGCATTATTTAATGAGAATCAAAATTTTGATTTGTCAAAATTAACTTTCAGTATAGAGGATAGATAGACATTTTACAGGCAATTCAACACATAACTCATTTGGTGCATGGAAGCTTAACTATAAAAAAGAAGGTTATCTCCAAAAAAAGTGAGAAATAGGTAACATTTTCTTAGAAAGTGCGAGAGGTTCCCACTTTCTCCTTTCCACTTCACTTGTGATTGAATTTCATGCAAAGTACAAACAAATAGGATAATAAGGGGTACTCTTATTGAACTTTTCTAAAAGGGGTGAATTGTTCAAGTTCTTCTCCTTTCTTTAAAGTAGAAAAAATAATTTTCGAAGCTAGTAGGTTGATGAGGGCCTTGATTGTGTGAGGGATTTTTAATTCATTAAGAATACTACTTATGAAACCTCATCTAACCCTATCATGAGCTTTTAGATCATGCTATTTTGAAATCAAATAGTACTTTCTCTCATATAGACTTTTATAATAATAAAACCTTCTCTTCCTTTCTTATTTTTTATAGATTAAACAATTTTTTGAGTTATAATTATATTTTCTATTCTTGTTCTTCTAAAAATGAAGTTATTTTGGTAAGGACTCACTAATTGACCGAAATAAGATTTGATTGTGGTGGTTATCACCTTGGAGATGATTTTAATAGCCATGTTATAAAAGAAGGTAAGTCTTAGATCCGGCATGAGATCCTCTGTCCCATTTTGCCCAGTACCCTCTGTCCCAACAACATCCTAACTGTTTAAATTTTCTCTCTCTTAATTATTGTATGGTTGGGATGTTCTTGGGACAGAGGGTACCGGGTAAAATGAGACAGAAGATTTGAATCCCTTAGATCGTTGATCATTTGTGTTTGGAAACTTTTAAGATTGAGACAATATAAAAAGTTGTTTAGGAGACTTGAGAAGGACATGCTTTCAAATGTTGTTTGCACCATTCAAATCACATTATTTTCCACCATCTACCAACGAAGGGTTCAAGCAATTTGTGCTTGAAGATTCTAATAAGCTCATAATTTTAACTATTATGAGAATTTTTTATATGATAATAGATTCAAAAGTATCTAACCTTCTGTTTATTTTTCAGTTTAGTGTAAAATTTTCTAAAGTTTTTAATTTAGTAATTAACCTTTCAAATTTCATACAACTTTTAAAAGGTAGTCACTAAACAAATTTTTTAACAGTTTAGTATTAAATCATATTCATTCTTTAGTTGTTTTCCAAGCTGATGAGATAATTACTGGGTTCTTCGTCAATACTTTGTGGATATCACATAATCTTGCTAGAATTCCCTTCCTTTTCCTTAAAATAAGATTAAGGATGCAACAAACTGAGTGGACTTGGGCTCTAATCCTTTATGGATTAGATTCGACTTAAATATTTTCTCAGGTTTAAGTTTGACTCGAAATATTTAGCATAAGCTTAGACGTGAAACCCTATCAGGTTGGAGCAAGCATGATCAACCTAAAGTTTAATCAAACTTTAATTGACTCAAAACTTAGTTAGGTTGGTTCAAACCTGAAAGCCTGACACCAAGTTGAGATTGTATTAAAGGTTACTATCAATAACTCGACATTGTGGTAAGTTGTTTTAGAGCATCTCGACGGCTTAGGCCATGCAAGTCTATATTGCTTCTCACAATATTTACTTAGAACTGATCTATGATGCCTATGTTCTATGCTAAAAGAAAAGTTGATTGTTGCGTGAACATCTTTTAGTTAAAAAACTATGCTCAAGATGTATTAATGGAGAAGTCAAAATGCTATAAGTAATAATATGAAGCAATTGAAAGCTAAGTATAAATCAGGAAAAATGGAGAACATAACACAAAGTACAACCAACAAAGAGCCAAACAACTAAAAGAGAAAAAAGCTGGAAAAGGCGAAAACAGAAGGAAGTTGGAAGCAATGAAAGTCAAAACGTAGTATTATAATACTTAAGAAGTAGAAATTTATGGCAAGGCGGTATACGTACGTTGCCATTATGAGGGTAAGGGGAGTGAGAAGTATTGAAGGATGGCTCGAATCCTTCTTATCTTTCTCCTACAAACCAATCATGCAATCTAACTCTACTTTACTGCGATTTTTTCTTGCTATTATTTTGTTTGATTACAAACAGTCAAATTAGGTACTGAAAGATATAGGCTCAATCTGTTGGAACAAGATCCTCTGTGCAGTTTTTATGGTGTTTTATTGTGTTCAGTAAATCTCAGTCATTCATTTATGCGGGTTTCATATGGATCCCACATAAATAAACGTGGGACCCGCATAAAAAATGGCTAAGATTCACTGGACACAATAAGACACCATAAAACTGGACAGAAGATCTGGACTCCAATCTGTTACCATAACTTATAGGATCATCAAGCAAGGCAATGATAATTGTTCCGCTTCTTCTGTTAGTTAGACACGGATGATCTCATATTTCAATCCAAGGCATGGTCCTATGGTCCAAATCAACACCAAGTAAAGTTCGATTTGATTAAATACTTGTATCCGAAATTTCCCAAGTTAGTTTATCATTTTCATAAAATATATAATTGACAACTTGAAGTTTCAAATTATATTTTTTCCGCAATAAATCTTATGGAAAAAGAACATAAATAGTATAATATATATACACGTTATATGGGTACCATAGGAAATAGATAAAACAAAGGAAAGATGTTTGATAATAATTAGTAATGAACTTAAAAAGAAGACCATGAATGACACTAAGATGTTGGATTGTTACGTAGAGATGTTTGGAAAGAGCTACGGGCAGAACTCGTGAATTACGTTTTCCTTCAAAGAAATTATTATTTTCTTTCACCAAAAGCTCTGTCCCCTTTCAATTGGATTATGTATACCTAAACCATTCCTTATTTTAATGGATGTCGGTATCCGGTTAAATTTAAGATTTAACTAATATTAGATCATCGTAAATTTGGTTAAATATTGAATAAAATTTAAAAATTTAAAATATAATTACAAAATATTATTCTTACCCAACGAAAGTTTGAAGTTTAATTAAAAAAAAGAAATTGTTAAATAAAAATTAATTTATTTATTTTAGTTTATAAAAACTTATTAATTTATAAAAATTGAATGATTAAGTAATAAATTGATCAATTTTTAATAACAAGAATTATTGAAGTAAATCAAAACGGAAAATTAAAAATCAAACTAAAAAGTTAGACAATTCTAAAATTTTACGGTTAAATCAATCAAACAGGTTGGGTTTTTTAATTATTGATCGTAACATCTATCTACTTATTATATCATTACTCATATTTAATCGAAAATCACATCAACTTTTGTAAACCTAATTGGTTACTTTTAATTACGCAAATCAACAGTTCAAAACCGCACTCAAAAGTTGGGCATTTCTTATTTTTATAGAAACTTCTGTACCAGAAATAATGGTATCTCCAATTATAGCTCCATCTTTTTATTTAAATTTTTTTTGTCTCGTTGTAAGCTATGATACTCAAATTTTGTCTCATTCAATTAGAATGCATCAAAAAGAGTTAATTAAAAATCAGTCTATTCTAGAGAAATATTTTCACAAAATCAGTCCATTTTAAACTCTCCTTATTTCAGAATTAGGAATAAAATAATATCTAATAATATTTAATTTTATAATACTATATTTAGCTATTTATAATAATACTATTTGAAATACATATCATGTCATCAAAATTAAATAAAATCTTTGTTTAATTAACACTTTTTAACAAAAAATTTGTATTGCATATTTAATATTACATGCCTAAATAAAATCTTTGTTTAATTAACACTTTTTAACAAAAAATTTGTATTGCATATTTAATATTACATGCCTAAATGATAATTCATATTCCTTTGGAACTTCTTGTGTATTGGGTCTAAGAGGAGGACACAGATATTGGGCCACAAAGGCCCTTGCATCTAAACCCTTTTTTGGTATCCTTACGTGTCACTCCTGTGATCATCTAAAATGGCCACTCTCCTGTCAGTGTATCGTTTCCCAACTTCTCTCTCGCACCTTACACCTTCATTTAGGGCTATCGGTCTCTGCTCTCCACCCGGTTTCGGAGTCTCCACTCGGGCACTGACCCGGATCATAAAACCTAAAGACTCAATGAGTCAGACAAGCTTCGAGTCGGAAACAGCAAAGGAGGTCACAGATCCAGCAAACGACGTCGCGAAGGGTAATAGTTCCGATGAAGTGGTGGTGCAGTACGTAGTGTTGCGACGAGACCTAATAGACACGTGGCCAATGGGTAGCGTGGTGACACAGGGATGTCACGCGTCGGTAGCCGCAATCTGGGCCTACAAGGACGATCCTCACACCCTCCACTACTGTAGCCCTGAAAACATCGATTCAATGCACAAGGTAAGCGAGAATATTGGGAGTCTGACTTTCTTCTCTCTTTCTTTTTGGTTTCTGAGATTTTAGGGTCTTTTGGGTTATCGATGATTTGAGCTGGAGGAACTTTCCAGGTGACTCTAGAGGTGAAAGGGGAAGCGCAGATGGTGAACTTGTCGGAGAAGCTGACAGCTTCAGGAATAGCTCATAAACTGTGGGTTGAACAGCCCGAGAACATACCGACCTGCCTTGCCACCAAGCCTTATCCAAAGTCTACCGTCTCCTTGTTTTTCAAAAGATTGAAACTTTGCAAGTGAAATGAAGTGACCCACTCCTCATCTTTCACGTATCAGTGTCCGATCAAGGATATGATGGGGTTAGTTGTTTTTCTATGAAGTAGAGGAGGAGCAATGCGATTGGATTGGACTATTAACAATTTTCATCAAAGTTTTTGGTTGATTGTTTGTTGGTACCATTTCCTGATTTGAGTGGCACCAGATACTGTATGTTCTTTAAGAATTGAAGAGGCAATTGATTTTGAAGGTATGACAGTACCTGAAAGTTGATGAATCACAGCTAAACAGACAATTCCTATGTCTATAATACTTTGTGAGTATTCAAAAATAAAAATGTGAAAAGTGTTCCAACATAACTGTCTGACAATGAAACAGTGAAGTAAGAATTCCAAATATTATCTCTAATAGTAACATATAACATGGTCACCTACAAGGTCAAGATTAAACTCCACTGCTATGGGAAAAAATATGGGGAAAATCCTGTTTTTAACATTGACAGGAAGAAGTCTGTAATTTTGTCACTGTTCATCAACCGTTACTAACTGTAGAAATTTGATCAAAAAGTACAATAAATGCCAAGCCTCTTTTCTTCTCCCTATGTAGTAGGTACCTCGAGAACAAAAATGCCAATAACCTTTGAGCTCGGATGCTAAGTACCTTCAACGGTTAAAAAAAATAAGAATGGAGGTTATGTGGAAAAGCTTGCAACTTCTAAATACTAAATAGTAGTTGGATTGAATATTCAAATAAAGAAATGACAAAAGTAATTGGAACCATTCAGTACCAGTAAAATTGGAGAGAACAATGCTGATATTTCTGCATCAAATACCTCCCTTCTGTTTTAGGGTAATCTTATCTCCGAGGCTGAGTGCAATTCCCTGGGTCTTGCTCCTTATCCTAATGTATCCACTGAGCTTCCCATCTGCCTGTTTCTCGATGCTTACATTTACCAAGGCATCCTCTCCAAACACACTCTTCGCATACAAGTTAGCTGCTAGAAATCCACACTCACCACCTAATGCAGACCTGACACAATCAACAAGAAAGGTATTGGATCAAATACCCAAGTGCTTCTCTAGACTAGTCAAGGAATAGGATGAATATCTAGAAAATTAAAAGTGACTAGCAACTAATGTGTAACAGGAAGCTGATAAAAACTTACGGCGCAGTGAGGCACTTCATATTGGTCGAATTGATAATGTGGTCAAGGAAGTCTTTCTCATCCTGGATCATCGTGTTGACAGCAACCTGAAACACAGCTATACAAATGAGTCAATCGTGCATCATGAGTCTTGTGCTAATTACAAAAGTACTATACCTCTGTTATAAAAATTCTCAACCTGCTCAAGTTTTCCAATTTGACAGCATGACACATATTGCAAAAGACATAACAGTATGTGGACTTGAAATGTAACTGAAACTATCTATTAATTAAAATAACCGCATGGAAAAGAACAGAAAATTCTTAAAATCCAACAGACAAGGTACCTTGTTTTCCCATTCAAACTCTGCCCACATTGTCCTGAAAGCTGCATCTGTACAAACTGCTGGAGAAATGTAGTCCATAATATCAATGTGTATATCATTGAGGACTATGACAGTTCGCTCAAGTACATTCGATGTCTCATATACGATGTTTCCAAAAATAACACCAGTCTCAGTTGAGGACACCTTGATGTTGGCCTTTATTTGCTTGCTTGATTCTGGAGCTAGAGTATAATTTTGTGGCCGTTCAACAAGTTTGAGGTCACCCATGGTTGCCAATTCCAAACATAAGTTCTGAAGAGTTTCCTTTGTCCTGTTGATAACTGTCACATCAAGTACAATGTCATAGTGATGAACAGTGACATATGCTTCGGCATAAACAGGGTCACTAAAACCAGTGAGTTGAAGAATGCGATTTAGCTTATTTGCATCATCCCCATCCTTAATGAACTCTCCAGTAGCACGCTTCAGATCATCTTGAACTTCATCTTCCAACTCCAGCTGGCTCATACCCTGGAAATCAGATGATGTTTGACAGCTTAATACGAAACCACCAAAATTATTGCATAGTACCAAAAAGGAATCCAATTATCCAAAGAAACCATCTGAAATATGGGCAGAAGATTCAAAAAATATCTTAAAACATATATAAAAACCTAAATTCAGATGCACACTACCATAAAATTGACTTGACAGATGCATGATACCAGAACACCCTGAGCTACCAGCAATCCAAATATCAATGCCAACTTAGCAAACCAGCCTTACCTTCCTGCTCTTCAAATGGTAGAAGTCAATGAGATCATCTGGCTGTGCATGAGAAACTTGGGCCTTTGCCTTTTGCTCCTCAGTTTCCCTCAACTGTTTCTCTGAGAGCATCTTTACAAAACTCTGGCGGCAAGATTGCAACCATATTTTCCTAATATCATCACCAGTATTGCACAGCAATCTTATGCAAAGGACAATTCTATCATAAGAATCACTATCAATTGGGTGTTGCAGAACTGGAGATTGTCCAAGTTGTAGCATAGAAACCATAATCAACAAAGCCTGTGTGGATGCTTTATTCACTTCAACCTTAGAAGTCTGCACCTCTTCCAATCTCAGAACAAGCTTTGCCAGGGTGCAGGCGATGACAGCTCCAAGGAAAAAATCACCAGTGAGCAGAAGGGATCTCAGATTTCCAGCAGCTAGTGATCCCTGAACAAGGGTAGGCGGTGAGAAAGCAGTTTCAGACGCAGCACTCTGCGTTGCATAAGTCCCATCTGCAAGGATAGCGGGTCTTCTTGAAGAGACTTGATTGGAAGAAACTGGCTGAGGCTTCTTAGAAGTGTCAGTCACTTCAGGTTCTTCTGAAACTGAGAAAAATGGTAACTCTCCAAGGCACTGCGTAATGGTTGCTATGCCACTCTCAACTTCGGAAAGGGACAAGCAGTACTCTCCAATGATCCAGAGAGCACAAGAGCAAACCCTTGCAGCTCGTATCTGGTAGAAAGTATCCAATAGCCTTGTTATTATTGAGACTCTAAGTTTAGGATTGGTTTCAATTATCTCTCGAACAAAAATAACTACATCTATAGCAGAAGCAACATTGCTGTCTCCAAGGAAATCCATCAACAGATGAACAACTGTGCTAGCCACCTCTGGGAACTTAATAGCACAAGAATGGATGGCTTGAATAAGCATTTGTCTGTACTCACCATTCTTCTCAAGCTCTCCAGACTGAGTTTTAACAACTTCCTTTTTCAACATAAGAACAACCTCATTGATGTTCCGTGGGGTGATCAAGTCAAGAACAATATCAAGCGTCTTCCTCCGAATGTCAAGATTTGGGCTTGAAAGTGCCCTAAGAACATCCATGACCATATCAACCATAATATCTCTATGGGATGACTTAAGCTCAATTAGCCTGTCAAGAACAATAAGCTTCACATTGTTATCACTCTGAGAAAGAAGAAGCTGACCATAGGTATTGGCAGCAGCTCTTATAGCAGTAGGTGCAGAAGATAAAGAAACAAGTGTGCCAGCACATTCATAAATTACTGCACTTGAAGGGGCATTCAACAGAGATATAATGATCTTAATGTACTTCCCCTTCTCCCCACGATTAGTCCTACAGACTTTTCGAATCAACTCCAACACAACCATCTGAAGCAATTCACCCCAATCAGAGATCCTATCAACATGTGTTAAGAGGTAATTGATGGCTCGATCTTGTGCACAATTAAACAGCATGAGGAAAGCATTTCTTTTTGCTGATTGATCTTGCTCAGTTGAAAGAAGCTTCTCAATCATTTCAGGTGCATCAACCAAAAGCTGCTCACCCTGGGGAAGCTTATAGATGGACATCACAGCCAAAATAGCATTCCTCCTGATATAAGGATGACGATGCTCCAAATTTTGTAAAACTGAAGGAATCAGAGGCTCAATTATTTCTGTCTCATTCAAGCGGCAAAGAAATCGCAGCGTTACCCCACGTATGTATTCATTTGGGTGTTGAAGGTTGTTCCTCAAATTTTGGCATATCAAGATCATTTCCGGCAACACCTTCCCCTTGGCGTCAGTTTTTTCAATGATCTCCAAATAAAGAAGCAAGAGTTTTTGGATTGTGTGATCCTCAGAAGGCAAAACATATCTAACAATCATAATGAAAAGCTGGGGCAAAGTTTCACCATTCAGCAAAAGACTGATTGCTTTCTTCATTGCATCGATCTTTGCTGGCACATCATTGCCTTCAAGTGCTTCCTTAATCTCATTTGCCATTGCTGGCGTTCCTTTATCAAAATGAATAAGCAGCGTACACGACTTCTCCATCTCTTGTTTATATTCTGGTAATGCAATGAACGGAGGTTAAAAGAAACAGACAACTGTCCAAACTCATTTACAGAACCCCATCAGAGAACATGATAAAAGAGGTACCAGGAAGAAGAAGAATATAAAAACACGAGGAATGAATGTAAAATAAGAAGTAAGCAAATGTCTTTAAAAGGTAAACAAGGAAATCATAACTTCACAGACAGATTATCCTCCAAACCTTGGCAAAAGAATGCAAGAAGAGCAAGACTTAAATACAATTCAACCACTTAGGTAAAAAGAAGAAATACTAAAAACTTGGCGGTTTGTATCCCAACACCATCCGTAACTGTAGCTCCCAGAAACCTAGACAAACAATCCTATCACGTAAGCTAGAAATATAATTAACCACATCTAGCATTGTAAAGATCTTGCGCTGAGCGTACATGATTCACATCACTCCCAATACTACTAGTTGAAAAGAAACAAGAGACCAATTAGCAGCAAAAAGTTCACCTAGAAATTAAGCAATCAAACCAGATCTGAGGCTAAAAGTCAAGAGTCATTGTCTCAAAACTTCAATTTTCCTCAAAAGGCATGGCAATGTCTGCTCATAGAAACACCACACTTGAGAACACGAATCTAAACGAAACGCAATCCAAAACAGTAAGCCGTCTGTTTGGCAGCCGAGATAATTTAACACCTTACTAAAAGATCGGAGGTCAGCGAGAAAACGAACCTTACAGCGATCAGATCGGAGGAGAAGAAAATGAGTTGTGCGGAATTGGATTAAGAAACCCGAGACGATTTGCAAAGTTGAAAAGAAAAAAGGGATTATACAAAAACGAGATCAGTAGCTAGATGAATTTGTTCTTTGTCTTGGATTTTGGATCCAAAGATCTAACCCTTTAGAGATTACTAGCGAAGCAAACAGGAACTCAGGACGAATATTCAGTTTAATTTTGGGCTTTTGAGTTTTCTCTTTCTTTTTTGTTTTTACTCGAAAATAACGAATCAGATCAAATTTTTAAATGGGTTAATTAAAAAAATAGATAAACTTTTCTTAATATTTTAATTATATTCCGACTTTAAAAATTGCTTGAATTTTCACGTAATTTTGTAAATTGTAATTAATTATTTTTAATTAAAATAATAAAATTAAACATCAATAAAATTTAAGAATAAGAACTTTTAATTACTGTTGGACCAATGGTGGTTGACAAAATAAATTCCTTAATGTTTTGATAATAATAAAATGTATAGAATTGGTAAGAAATTTATTGCAGGTGTTTTTAGATTGAAAGAAATCTAGAAGACTTATAAATTATTGAGGAATCAAGAAGGAAACAATATTCAACATTATTAAGGCATTAAAAATGAAGATCATGAGAGATTTGATAGAATATATCCGTTGGAGTAACAAGTCGACTTACACTTTATACAAGTCGAGTTATCAAAGGGCTGAAGTGAAATACGTTGACACAAGTCGAGTTATAAGAAGATACAAGTCGAGTTATCAAAAAGAGAAGATGTAACATATTGACACAAGTCGACTTATCCTGAACAAGTCGACTTATAGAGTACACAAGTCGATTTATCTTGCACAAGTCGAGTTATCTTGGAGCGGAGAAGTTTACAAAAAAGTTGTCACAAGTCGACTTATCATGAACAAGTCGACCTATGGATAGCGACAAGTCGACTTACTCACAACAAGTCGACTTATGAGGAAAGCAATTTGTATCTAACAAAGGAAATTAGCCACACATGGAAAGTAATAATCAAGCAACGGCTACAACATCCTCTACAACGGCTAGTACATGTCCCAAACGTCTATAATCATCAAAAGGGGCTGCAAATAAAAGGAGGAACATCAAGGAACAAGTCAGCAAGGTTTTACATAGTCAAAAACATCATACAACTCTCAAATCAGCTCTCTATTGCTCTCACCTATTTCCAATCTGTTATTGAGCATTGTTCTTACATTATTATTCCATCATTGTTTTGTGAGTTTGAGTGATTAGGGTTTAATCACTTGTGAGGTAGGATTTGTGCCGAAAAACAAATCATCTGTAAGGTAGCTTGAGCCGGAAATTAAGTGGAGTTGTAAAAGTTTGCACTGAACTAAAAAGTGTCCAATATAATGGTTTGCCAAATCCTAAGTGGGAGCTTAGGTAGAGGACGTAGGTCTTCGCACCGAACCTCTATAAAAACAGTGTTTGCCCTTCTTCTCTAATCTTTGCATTTGTTTTTAATTAAATTGATTTTGTGTGAATTGACTTCTGATTTTATTGTAGAATTATTCAAAAATTTTCAAAGATCTATTCAACCCCCTTCTAGATCGTTTACAATTCTGCCATGAATCTTGATCCACACTTTGTTACAGTGATTCTTGGACACCTTGCTTTGATACCAATTGAAGTGAATCACAGGTTAATATAGATTTAATAATCGATATACAAATGCATAAGAAGGGGGGGTTGAATTGTGTATTCTTTTTCACTGATCCCCTTTTCAACAATTTCTTTAAAACTTGTTCTTTTTCTCAAACTATTGAAAATCAATATTGTATAATATTTTCTAAATTCTTGTATGAAACAATAAGATTAAAACTTCAAAGTTAAGAGAGTTCAGAGTTGAGAGAGAGAGATAGTGATAGTGTCGACATAGCATATTTATACTGGTTCACCCCAAATTGTGGGCTACGTCTAGTCCTCAGAGATCTTTCTGAGATTTCACTATACTTCTCAACGTTACAAGTATTCTTTGACTTTGAGCCTCTTCAAGTCTCTTATAACAAGTATTCTTTCACACTTAGCCTCTCTAGGCTATCTGCCTTTCTTTCTACTCAAAGAGTTTTTGATCTTTTGTTACAGATAATGATAGCTTTAACGTTTGCATAACAAAATTTCTAGCTTTTTTTCTTTTGAAAATCTTTAACTTCTCAAATCGCTAAGCTTTTTGCAGTCTTTGACTCCGACCTGTATTTATAGTCTTCATTTTCAACCACTTATTGATAACTGTTTCTTTCTTCTTGTTTCTTGATCTTTAAAGAATCAGTTATTCAGTTGAGTTCTGTAACTAACTCAAGCTGATTAGTCTTCTGATGTGGTATCGATTCTTCCCTCTTACTTCCTTCCGTCTGATTGTTATCTTGCGCTTCCGTCTCACTTTCTATTGTCTGACTTTTATCTTCGCTCTTCCGTCTCATATTGCTTCCGTCTGATTTTTATCTTACGCTTTTATCTCACTTTTTGTTTTGCGCCTTCCGTCTCACTTTTAGTTTGCACCTACTGTCTCACTTTTGGTTTGCGCCTTCCTTCTCACTTTTTATTCTTTCATTCCTTCCGTCTCATATTCTTCTACTTTCGTTTTACTTTCTTCTTTTAATATTATTTGGTCTTCATCAAAATCATTGACGTAAAGTCATTTTGACTTAACATGATGAAGTTGTGAATGAAGTAGCGGTGGAAAACATTGTTCAGTTTATTACTGACAATGTTTCCGCTTATAAAGAGGCAGGGAAAAGGTTGCAAAATACCTATAATTCATTTTTTTGGACTCCTTGTTTGCACATTGCATTGACTTAATACTGGAGAATATAGACGATCCTAGGTATTTTCCTATTATTGATGAGACTATGCAAAAGGCTAAAAAGGTGACAAAATTCATTTATAATCGTGCATGAGTTTTGAATTTGATAAGAAGGGAATTTACCAATGGTAGAAATCTTTGTCGCCCTGTTGTGACAAGATTTACAACAAATTTCTTATCACTTCAGTCTTTTGTTTCGAAGAAGAAAGAGTTAAGGCAAATGTTTACAAGTGATAAGTGGGTTGCATCTCAGCATGCTAGGTCTAATGCTGGATTAGAGGTTTGTAGTATCATACTGGAAGATAGAGAATTTTGGTCCCAATGTCAATTCGTTATCCAAGTTTGTGAGCCTTTGGTGAGGGTGCTTCGGTTGGTTGATAGTGAAAAAAAGCCAACAATGGGATGCTATGAAGAGAGCGACGGAAGCAATTAAGACCAATCTGAAAAATAGACCTTCTTTATATATACCATATCTCTCAATCATTAATGAGAGAAGAGAAAGACAACTTTCTTCTCCATTGTTTGCAACTGGGGCATTTTTGAATCCTAGTGTGTATTTTAGATTGGATATTGCAAAGCAAGCTGAAGTTAGTATAGGAATGCTTTTCACAATTACAACAATTGTTCCTCATGACTCAATGCAAGATCTTTTAAGCTCACAAATGGAGTCTTATAAGTTGTCTTATGGAAATTTTGGAATGCCGATTGCTATTCGGCAAAGAGGAAAACTTTCTCCAGGTATTACTTATTTCCTATTTCTTATTTGTTGAAAATTAATTATCACTTTATTTTGTTTATAACACTACTTTTGTTATCTTATAACTTGCAGTTTCTTGGTGGGATCAA
>JANKOE010000003.1:56990111-57003826 GCA_026284465.1 Erythroxylum citrifolium
AAGGTAGCTTGAGCCGGAAATCAAGTGGTATTGTAAAAGTTCGCACTGAACTAAAAAGTGTCCAATATAGTGGTTTGCAAAATCCTAAGTGGGAGCTTAGGTAGAAGACGTAGGTCTTGCACCGAACCTCTATAAAAACAGCATTTGCCCTTCTTCCCTACTCTTTGCATTTGTTTTTAATTAAATTGGTTTTTGTGTGAATTAACTTCTGATTTTATTGTAGAATTATTCGAAAAGTCTTAAAGATCTATTCAACCCTCCTTCTAGATCGTTTACAATTACATCATCAAAATCATCCTCAACAAGATAAAGATCATCTTATGTTTTGGGTAGGGGAAGAAGGGTAAGTTAAGGTTTTTTGTTGTTTAATTTAATTAATTTTATTAACGGAGATATTAATATCGGGATATATTTGAGAAAAATTAAAAGTTTAAGTATTTAATTGTCTCTTTTCAAAGTTCAATTCAACCGATTCACTCAATTTAATTATAAACTTTTAAACTATTTATCTTTTCGGTTCAGTTTTAATTTTTCTATTTAATTTATTTTAATAACTTTTGATTTTTTAAAATATCAATATATTAATTAATCTGTCAATTTTTATTAATTATAAGTTTTTATAAACTAAAAAATATTTAATTTTTATTTAACAATTTCTTTTTTAATTAAACATCAAATTTTTTGATAGTAAGACAATCTCTTTTAATCATATTTTAAATTCTTTAATTTTATTCAATTTTTAGCTGATTTTGAACCTTTTAAACTTAAACATCTTATTTTATTGATTAATTTCCATTTTTTAAAACATTTTTATATACCATTTGATTCTTCTCATGTGTATTATGTTATTTGATATGACCATAAATGTACCTCAAGTTATAATAATAGAGCCAAATTCGCTCACTTATTTCTTTTAAGCCCAACAAAACGTAGCATTATGCAAAATTTGATGCATCTTTCGTCAACCCAAGACTGAATTGGTTCCTCTTATAAAAATAGTTTACTCAACATATCTATTTTTCATATTATTACATATTTTCAAGAATTAAGCTGAAGCGAACCAAATAAGAAAGTCATTATGATAACTTCTCTTCAACGGGAGATTAGATTTAGAACTCATGATGGAGTTGAATTGGCCATGTTGGTCGCTTGGTGCTGGTACCATTTCATGGTAATGTATTCAATTGCTTGTACATCAGTGTTTCAAATTTGAATGCTCCTTTTTGCTGTTTTCTCTCTTCGGTTTTGCTTTAAGACCTCTCCATCACAGCAGGAGGACAGGGAACTATAATGAGTAATGACTAACGTCGGCTGGTCGGGTTGGTTAGAACAGTCCCGAGGAATCAAATTTGAGGACCCACTAACAATGTAAAATGGTTCATAAATGTCTCTTAGAGTTGTTGTGATGGTCAAGTGACTCTCAGGTACCCCTCCGGTGAGCCCTTAACTAGCAAGACTGTTCCTTGGTGAAGGTACAGGTGAGTCGACCCTAGGCTTAACCTCAAAGAGAGTGCAACATGAGGTTGGTTAAGCAGATCCTTTTGTTAGGTAAAGGTCAAACGAGGCTTATATTTCACATTTAGTAACATGTTTTCCGCCTCAAGTCATCCTCCAATCTCACGCCTTGGCACGTGAAATTATTCCCTTTTCCGTGTAGCAAAAAGGAACTTGCAAAGTTTGCTTCTTTGGTGAGCTCAGCAGTAACGAGAAAACTGAGACTCTGTTCTGACTGACTCCTTCACACAGTGACTATGGTGAGAATCTGTTCTGCTGTGACCGTATGTGCTGAAGAGAAAGGCTATTACAACTTGAATGAGCAGAAGACAAAGAGGATTGGGATTGGGATTGGGCAGCCAAAGTCATACCAATAATTGCATATACCAACAACCCAAAAGAAGTAGTTTTCTATTGCTCTAGTTGGAACTAACAAAACCAAGTTAAACAAAGACATAGTATCATAAAGTTAGGTCACAGACACAAGCAACTGAACCTTGTTCCATTGCAAGGTTTTGATTTGCAGTACACAAGTATTAGGATACAACTACAATGCAAAAGATTCAATGATTCTAGGCGTAAAGCACCTGACAAGTAGAAGGGGAAAAGTCATGAAATGCTTTTGGAGCAGTCAGCATTTCCCATTCAACATTGAATTCCCATTTGTCCGTCTCCTTTACTTTTCCTACCGCCACATTCAGTCCACACGACACGACGTACACTTTCCCTTCCACTCCACTCACCGCGAACGGCCTTTTCATTGCCTCGCGGGGGAATCTCCCCCCACCCACGTACAGCCACGTGTCTTTTTCAGGCACATACACCTTCATCGGACAGTCGCCATGTTCCGATATCACAAACAGTCTGTCGTCCAGTACTACGCTCAATCCAGTCCACCCTTCCCTCATCCCGTCTCTCATCGCCTGCCACGTGTCGGTTTCTGGGTCGTACAAGCCGGCTCTTGGTGAGAACATGAAAGGCCACGTCCACCCCTCGGTTACATACATTCTGTTGCCTACCACAGCCGAATCGTACCTCGCTAATGCCATGTGCATTTTAGCTGCTGGGGTCCACGTGTCATTTTCCGGGGAGTAACATTCGACGGCCGTGATTGAATCGCTGATGCCAGGTCCACTGCCTCCCACCGCAATTATCCTACCGTTAACATTTCCCGCGGCGAAGAACGATCTTGGGGTCATCATTGGAGACGCTATGGACCATTGATTTGCCGATGTATGATAAACAAACGTAGTGTTCATTGAGATTTCTGTGTCCGATCGCATACCCCCCAAAACAAAGAGCTTCCCGTGACATGGCAGTGAGGTGCATGCAAAACCCGGAGGGCACACAGCCTTTGGGCAAGGCATAGGAGGTAATACAAACCAACGGCCGGATCCCAGGTCCAGCGATTGCCACTGAATCCTGGCCGTAGCTTTATGGAACGCAAACACGAAAAGATGAGGCCGAGATAGGGAAAGAGATCGTTTGGAGATGACGAAGGTAGGGTCTTTTATGGCTCTGTTCCAAGAAGAAGAAACTGAACGTACCAAGGCTTGATATGGATATGGCAGGCGAAGGAGACAAAGCTCAGCGACATCATCAGGTAAGCCTGGAATTAAGGGCTGTGCTTGATCTTCATTCTCTTGGGTCGACGAAGATCTCCAAGCTGCCATCTTTCCCGAAAATCGGAATTGTTTAAAACCCCAAGTGCTTCTTATTCACTTTGGTACATGGTGAGGCAAAAGAAGGGAAAGAAAGGTAAGTAAAAGGGCCTTGAGGTAAAGATAGATGTACGTTACACGAAAAAGGAGTTGGCTTGCGAAAGTGGCTTCGAGTTCGAGTTGTTTAATGTTAAATTTAGGGGGGCTGGGTGTTTTGTGGTGGGGTTTTCGGTGTCTTCTCTTAGTACCGGAATGTAAGGGGAAACTCCAAGCTCCAAGTCATAAAAGTTCCAAGCAAACAAGAAGCTTTTCCACAGAATCAGGTACTGCTGATGTAATACGCCGCCGTAGCCAGAGTTTAGGCCATCTAATTCAATCTGCAAATATAAATTATCCGGCCTGCTTTTGGGGTGATATTCTGTTTCGGGTAAAACTTCCCCTTTTTTTAAAGATATAGGTAGATCTAAGCCGCTAGAAACAAAAGTGACTCTGTGCGTGTGGTTCGACACTTGACAAATGGAAAGGCGTTAGATTCTCAATGGTTGGCTACCGTTGGCCTACCCTACCGTACAACTGCCCAATTGGGTTAGTGTGTCGCTTTAGTAATTACGGCTTGCCCCTGCCCCACTTGGCTGATGTTTCAGACGTTATCTCGTTCTGATTGATTTAAAGATTAGCCACGCTGATCCCTTCAAGAGTCATTACACTCACAAAACCAGACCGACCAAAGCTATTGCTTGGTGTCTCTTCATTATCCTTGGCATTGGATTCTATGTGCTAATCAATCCACGAGTTCCAAACCATTTCGGGCGTCGTTAAGTTGGGTGCTTGAAATTATGGAAGTTTGTCGTTTATCTTCTCAGTTTCAGTTCAGTAGCCAACGTAAGTCTACTAGTTTACACCTATACAAGTGTAGTCTGTAGCCCTCCCAGGCCCCAGCCACAACCGACGCTTTATCTAAACTTATTTCACGGCGCACCTGAAAATGTATCTGAAAAGGAGGATTGGAACAGCTTACCACGTTGTCAGGAGAAATTCAAAACCACGGAAGCTCGGACTATGATCGTTAAAAAAAAGCGTAAAAGTACAGTGACGGTGATGTGAACTGGGTAATAATAAGGATCGATCCTTCATCCTTACCCTTTTTGTGTTCAGTGTCTGCTCAAAACGTCACGTATGATGTAACTGGTAGATCCCTGTTTGCCCATGTTTTCCTGACGTGGTTTATATCAGTAAGATCGAGGAGCAGTAAATTAGTGCATACTCTTAAGCCACCGGCGACGAATTAGAGTTGAAGATGACGTTTATATCTAAAGCAGTTCAACCCTCTTTGAAGTTACTTTAACTAAGTTTCCCAATTGACATGAATTTCTTATTTCTTATCTTCTGATTCCGCCTAACCAAAATTGAAAGAAAGACACCATCAACGAGTTTCTCTCAATGTGTAGTAATTTATGAATCCAGATCTTCTAGTCAGTTTTACTCTGTCTTATTCTGTTTCGTTAAATCCCAATCATTTATTTTACGGGACCCATGCGAGCTCCATACAAGATTCATATAAATAAATGGTTGAGATTTATTGAATACAATAAGACATCATAATATTAAACAAAAGATGTGGACTCGTAATTTATATTTCATCTCCTTCTAGACCCACCAGGCTCGGTGTTGAGATATTATAATCATATATGCCTTCTCTATTGCTCGTAAAATATAATAAGTACTCATCAGTATCTGCTCCTTTCACTTTTTTAAAGTGGGGATTGCAGTGTAGTCACCAACTCAAGCTGTTCACTTCTTCGCTTACCTTTATTCCTGTCCTTTTCAATGTTTGTGTAATTGTGAGTTGATGGAAAAACCAAAATGCCCCTGAGTCGGGCCTCCTTGAACAGAACAATGGGCCAACTGTAATTTATCACGGGACGGCATGGCTAAACATAAGGGGACAATCTGACAAGGAAGGAACTGGATTAGTCCAAGATGTACCAAAGGTGGAAGAATTGATAAGTTTTGGATGAGCATATTTGAGCCGATATGAAAATGACGTTTGCATCATATTTATAAAGCAAAGTCTTACAAGTAATTGAGAGAATGTGATTGAATTGTATTTGTATATGCATCTGTGAGATAAGAATAAGCCAACCACTTTGATTATCGTGACTAAAGCGTTCAAAACTCGTATAGAAAATTGTTTAAAAGTAATGATTGAAGGTTGAGTTAGACATTCGTGGACCTTGACTGTTGCAAAAAGACTTTTGATCATTCATTCTTATTTGTTGCGCATAAAAGTCCATCAACAACTTAGTTTTGCCTCACTTAATTCACATAAAGGGACGAGTCATTTTTGTTCCTTTCTAGAGAAGAGCTTGGTAATGAAGAAAAAATGTTGGCTGGCGTTGATTGAATTGATGATAAGGCAATACCTCCATAACCAATAAGGGCGCTTGCTGGTTCTTTATAGGAGTTTCATGGTTTTGGTTCTGTTGGTCTAGATTCACTTTTCTCTTTTATTTAACCTAACATCTCTGCTAATAATCACTTTATCACTTATGGGATTATACATCTTACATATTTTAGATTGAGGACTATAACTAACAAAATTATGTTTTTTTTTCTAATTTTTCATCAAATTTGTGGTGAGAAGTAATTAAAGCACATATTGTGCAAGATTTTTTTTTAAGTGGCTTACCTGCAACTTCATGCCCTTTTTTTTGTGATAAAGGGAATACAAGCTAGACCATTACAGGTTTACGCTAGGGTGATAATCCCTAGTAGCGTCCTCTAAGAGGAAAGGTATGCAACCCGTAAGTGGGTGCTCTAAAGAAGTGACTTAGCTAGCCAATCCGCATATCGATTACTGTCCCGATAGATATGCCGAATAACCACAACCCAATTGCGGTTGAGCAATTCTTCGATGTTGACTACTAACGGGTTCAGATAAGTAGCACGCGTTGTTGGGGAAGAAAGCAAATTATGCGCAGTAAATTAATCCACTTCTAGTTCAAGATGACGGTACCCCGTAGTCCATGCCAGGTTAAGGCCTGACGGCACTCCCCAAAGTTTCGTTGTAGTCGTAGAACACCAACCCAGGTTCTGAGCGAAACCTCCCAACTAAGTGCCAGAACTATTTCGTAGCAAGCCACTTGAAGTGGCCGAAAGGCGTGAGCTTCTGCTGGTTCCATCTGTATTTAATTTCACCCAATCCTAGGGAGGTGGGTGCCAACCAGTGAGCTGCTCCCGTCTAGTGCAAGTACCCCGTTGAGACCGCTGTTGCCAATCTTTCGCTTGTTGGAGATGCTGAACATATTCAATAATTTGATTAGCTGGTGAGATTGGCCAGGAAAACTGAGCATCGAAGAGTGCCCGATTACACTAGGACCAGAGAAACCAGCACGTTGTGCCAAAGATAATAGCCCAGTCGTATCCTCCTACTAGCCAGTGAGTGTGAAGATTCATTCTGAGCCACTCCTGATGGTTCATTGTAAAGAACTCAGCAGAGATAACCTGAGTGGGAAAACGTTGCCATAAGATACGGGCTTTAGGGCAGTCCCTCATGACATGAACAGAGGACTCCTTGAAATGGCAGTGGTAACACGCAACATTCGAAGTAAATTTCCTGTAGACCCACTGTTGATTAGTAAGGAGTTTGTCATGCATAAGGAGCCAAAGAAATGCTCGGATTCGTTGTGGTCCCTGCCATTGCCAAATAGTTCGCCAGTCGACGTTGTGCACAGCATCTTCATGGCTCAAGATCATGGAGTAAGCTGACTTGGTAGTGAAACGTCCATTGTCCGTTAGGCCCCAAATCAGCTGATCCAGTCCTAGGGAAGGCTTTGGTGGAAGGATACCAGCTATAGTCATACAAATCGATGACGGAAGCAGATGTTGAAAAGCTGCCTAATGCCAGTTACCGGTCGTGTCTGAAAATTGACTGACCCTGAGGTTGATCATGTCCAGTGCAATGGGGGCCACAACATAAGAGATAAGAGGTCCCCAGTCCTCAACCCAAGGATCGAGCCAGAATCTTGTTCAGGAGCCATCACAGATTATCCATTTCATGCCGTTCAAAACGTGGTGTCAAGTTGCTTTGATGCTCGGCCAAATCATCGACCCACCTATTGCATCAAAGGAAAGAGGAAGATTGTTAGCATCAAAATTATACTTAACATAAAGGATTTGAACCCAGTACGCATTTGGTTTAACAACCATAGACCATCTTAGCTTGGTCAGGAAGGCATCATTGGTTTATCTGATTTTGCGGAGTCCCAAACCCCCAACTTTTTAGGAAGACACACTGTGTCCAAGTAACCAAACTCGTCTTCTTGTTGTTGGCCATCGTGCCCCACAAGAACTAGCGCATGATTTTTTCCAAAGCATCACAAAGCTGCCGTGGCAGTTAGACCATTTGCATCATGTAACTAGGAAGCGCTACAATGACTAACTGAGTCAGTGTGGTTCTGCCTGCGAGCGATAAAAGATTAGCCGTCCACCCGGAGAGTCTGTGCTGAAACTTGTCCAGTATATGCTGGTAGGTACGTTTAGTAACACGTTCATGGAGTAAGGGCACTCCAAGGTAGCGTCCTAAATTGTTAGTCTGTCTGAATCCTAAAGCCAAGCTTAAGCTATGAGCCTGAGTGGAAGAAATATTTCTGGAGTAATAACACTGGGACTTGTCGTGACTGACCCGTTGTCCGGACGCTGTACAAAAGGTACTTAATGTGTCTCGTATCTCCTTAACCTGGTCTAGGTTAGCTTCCGTAAAAAGAATGAGATCATCCGCAAAGAACAAGTGAGATAAAGGCGGTCCTCCTCTACTTAATTTTATCGACTTCCATCGTCCGTGGGAGACAGAATCATTAATTAAGTGACCCGGTCGTTCTATGCATAGAACAAAAAGATATGGCGATTGCGGGTCACCTTGTCGAATACCGCGGGAGGGCGAGAACGAGTCACTGAGCTCCCTATACCAGTTAACTTGCATAGAAACAGAGGAAATGCACTTCATGATCAAATTAGTCAAAGCATCTGGGAGGCCAATGGTGATAAGAGTATCGAGTATGAAATCCCAAGAAAGTCGATCATAGGCTTTCTCTAGATCCACCTTTACCGCGGGATAAGCACCATAATGGTACGATTTAGCGCAGAGTCCCAGATTTCATGCCAAAAAATGCGTTGGATAAACATCACCACAAACCGTCAGCGTAAAGCTAGGGTTTCCTCCCTCAAAGATGAGCACGGAGACATAAGTTTGGACACTGAGAGCTTAAAACGGATCGCGAAAAACTTTCTTAAAACGCTTTATACCCAACACCCTCGGGCGTCTCGTACTTCACCACCTCCTAGCTCCTTCCCTCCTTTATCCTCCCAGGCTCTGTCTGCCATGCAGCATTCCCCCAGCCCGGAGGATATCCAAAAGTCTTTTTTTGATATGAATCCGAACAAGGCGCCCGGTTTCGATGGCTTTACCGCTCTTTTCTATCAATCTCAATGGCACACTGTCGGTCCTTCCCTGACTGTGTTTATCAAACTTCATGCCCTTTTAAGCTTGATAAGGAGTTCGATTCATAATTACCTTTATTAGCGAGATGTTGAATATATGCACTAATGTTGCCACACATTCCACCTAAAACTGCTTTGAAAGATTCTTAGTTGCCATGTTTATGGCTAGTTGTCATGTTTATGAAAATGTCATTTTTCTCACAAAAAGTGTTCAATTCTTTATAGATAAATTCACCACCTTTATTTGAACGAAGGACCTTTCTAAAACACGCGGGAAGATCCTTTGTTCCACTCCCCTAGTGTCAACTTTGTTCCACTCACTCCCATCCACACATTTCGCAATAAATTAATGAAATATGTGGATAAAAATGGGTAGCATAGGGTTGGCATAGAGAAAGTGGAACAGGTGATTTGTTCCCATAAAACAACCACTTTGCTTCTCTACCAGCACTCTTAATTTCTTGAAATTCTCAATCGTTTCATATTTGAATTTCAAACTCATTTAGTTGTAATTATTTGTAAAAATAAAAAATATAAACTTCCACTAAAGGACTTAACATTCATCAAGCCATAAATATTAGCTTGTACTAATTCAAGAGAAGCACTCTCCAATACTTATTTACAAGAAATTAATTTATATTTTGCTTCCATAAACACATTCTTTATAAAAATCAAGTGTGTCAATTTTAGGCAACCCAACAACCTTATTTTTTAACTAAACAGTTTAAACTTGTTTATCTTCAAATGATGTGATGCAAATTCCATAATTTTATATCACTAGTTCTAGTAACTAAGGCATAGTTTTTCACACCAAAGACCTCAAAAGGAAGCATTTTGTTTTATGTTGTAGGAATATTGACTATTTTATGAACCTAATTCTTATAATGGCAATCATTATCAAACATAATAGAGTAACTACCATCCATCCTGCCTAACACTTAACATATTATGAGTTAAATTAGGAACATATTGCACACCAAAGAGGAGTTTTAAATTTTACTGAGAGGTTTTGATAATAATTGTACCTTTTCTTTCCACTTAAATCAGCTTGCTATCTTCAAGATGAACTTAAATTTTTTGTGACTCTTCAATTTCTTTAAAGAACAAATTTTCCTAAATATATGATTGGAGCATCCACTATCTATAAACTATACTCTACTAAAAGCATCAACAATGGGAGGATGAGCCACAAATATATTACTCTCCTGTCAAACTTTCTCTTTAGAATTTCCTTACTTTTTCTCATCTCTCTGTTTAACCCAACAATCAGCCTCTTTGTGATTGAATTTTTTGCAATTGTGGGATTGTATTAAACTTTTGCACTATCTCTATTTATTGGATTCCCTTTACCTCTACCACAATATGACCTTAGGAGCCACCTCTGCCTTATCACACCTTTAAAATTTTCTTATTTCCCTTTATATGAAGATTACCTTTTACCTAAAAAATCTCTTTCTCGACCTTTTCATAAGACCTACTGGCCCTAGCTAAGGATGGAAAAATATACTAGATGTAGCTTGATGCGAAATCAATGGGTTCAATCTGAATTACCCAAGCTTCAATTAGGCTTCGAGCTAAGCTTGGACTCAGGCTCCACAACCCTCCTGACTTGAAGTTTGAACATTAATTAAATAAAAATAATATTTTTAACAAAATATTTCTTTAATAATAAATGATATTTAAGATAAATAGTTCAAAGTTCAATTGGATAAAATTAAGCTCAATATTCCTATAAATTAAAAGTGAAAAAAAGTTGGAGAAAGGTTCTTATAAATAAATAATTTTTATCTTTGCCTCATCCAAATGTTCAAAAAGTTAGGTTTTTGGGCTTGACTTGTCCTAATTGGACTTTAAAATATTTAATATTTTTAAAAGAGTTAAGTTTTTTAGCTTAACTTAGCCTAAATAGACTTTAGATCATTTAATATTTTTCTAAAAGGGTGACATAGTTAGGCCTAATCTAATCCAATTGGGTTTTATTCTAATTAAAGCCTAATTGAGCTTAAATTTAGTTGAAATTATTTGGGTTTCATTAAGTTTAATCGAGCTTAGGCTCAAGTCAAGTTTTTAAATCAAGTTCGAGTTTTGAATCGAACTCAAGTTTTAAAAAATATTTTTGGGCCAGGCTTAGGTTATAGGGTTGGAGCTTGGTCTAACCCATTACTATTCATAACCCTAGCTTCATAAGCTAACAATCATTAATTCATCAAAAGTGTGATAAGTCTTGAGATTCTTCAATTGCAAAAATTGTTGAACTTCTTAAAACCTTAATGACAGTCGTTCAATCAATAATAGTTGCACAATAAGATCTCATGTGATTCATAATTCTAGATACCCAAACAAATATTCTTGTATAAATTATTTCTCTTTCGTAATTAATGTTTTTAAATTATGACGAACGGTTTGTAATTTGAAAGTAATTACCTTCTTATCACCTAAACACTCTAACTCTAAAATTTCTCATACTTGAGTGGAGCTGTTAATCGATGAAATTCAAGAAAAGATGCAACCATCAAGTGTCAATTATATGAGAAACATGGCCATTGTATCCTTTTACGAAGTTCTCACAACTGTTGGTTAGACTTGAATGGATTTAGGTCATCAAACCCTTTCTCCATTAAGTCCTATAACTCTTAAGATTTGAGCATAGCCTTCATTTTGAAGTTCTATAGATGATTTTTTTTCTTCTACCTTTGAAAATTAGAATTTGGGGTTGAAAAGTTATTACTAAACTATTGCCTACCATAACTGAACTTATCTCTCTCAAATTTGTATTTGCTTCATTGTATTTCTCTCAATTTAGAATAAGTACTCTGAACTCTGGAATCACACTAAATACAAGCATAAAAACTTTAGGAAGCATTAAGATAACGATGCTACGGTTTTGATCAAATATAGGATAAACTATGCTTGGTGGCGATGTGCCCAGAATTTGATTTGAAAGGACAAACTATGCTTGGTGATTTTTCTAAAGGATCAAACTTGACGTAGCCTTTTGTTGGAAATTCACAGCTAAGAGTCATCCCACGTCAGAAATAGACATATGAATAAAGTAAATTATATATAACGATAGGACTCATAACTCAATGCCTTAAGGTTTTGGGTTGAAATGCAATGTCCTGGTTGTAAATAGGTTCACTTGGATCCGATCCAATTATCCTCAAGCTCCCTCAAAACCCTTCAATAGTATCAGAGCCAGGTTAGTGAAGTCTTATGAATAGAGATTCATGGATTTAGGTCAAAGTGACTCAAATGACTTCACATAAGATGTAGGATTGTTAGCTAAATAGCAATAAGTAAATAAATCGAAACAACTTATTTGAAAATACAAGGCATCGTAAAAATCACTAATATGAGTTGAAAATTCCCCCTCTACATTGCAGCAAGATGATGGGATCAGACCTCAGGGTTAATGCCTTCTCCATTAGCTTTGATGCACTCCAAAGGGCAGAGTAGGAACTGTCTCTAAGAGTTAAACAAAAGAACCAAAAAGAGAGCATATTTGAGGAAGATGGGTTACGCTAGCCTTGAAATAAGTATAATGATATTTTAAGATGGTATAAGCTTCTTCTGTACCTCCGTATATGCCTATAGAAGGAGGGAGGGGTGTATGGTTGACGAAGGTAAAGACTAGAGTGTAGTGTTGTGTGTCTGTGTGTTAAAAAATCAACACACAATAGGTATATATATACTGAAAAATAAGAACGTTGGGGTATAATAACAATGGCAATTAAAAGACACGAATGTAAGGAACATTATTAAAGTTATGGTAATAAAGTATATAAAAACGATGGACGTAATGTTATTAACTAAAAAACAAAAAATGTATTCAAGTTTTGGAACAACCAAAACACCAACAATCCCCCTCTTGGTCCAAAACTTGAGAAATAAACTGTAACAGTTTTTCAAGACTTAGTTCAACAGTTTAGGAGAAAAATAGGCGAATAGCCAGGTGAACTAAGTCTTGAACCTAGTGTCCAAGAAATTTGGGAGACAAAACTTACTAGAGAAATCAACAGCCTCAAAATGCCCTAGTCTCATGATCACTCTAGAGAGATAGCCCAAAAGCTCTCATAGGAGGGTGGCTAACCCCCACAGTCACGTAGGTAAGTCCATCAAGTGTGTATTGCTTACACCACCCAAACTTGGGCTATGGAACTCATTAAGGATTAAACCATCCATCCTCATCAAACACAGTAAATTCGTGCTAAGGGACGCAATTTAACAACTGAACGTATGTCAGTATTATTCCACAAATAATCTACAAGTAAGTAGTGATCACATAACTTTGTTTGACCTATTGAACTTGGTTTCTCAAGACGGGTATCCATTACAAGGTTACTACATAATTGGGCTTAACCCCATTCCTTTAACATGCTCTGAAACTAGTTTCCTACTTAAAGTTTTTATAAACGAACCTGTTAAGTTTCTCTTTGACTTGACATAGTCAAGAGAAATTACACCATGTCTAATTAAAGTACATATAATTTTATGTCTTAATCTGATATGTCTACTTTTGCCATTTTATGTCTTATTCTTGGCAACATGAATGGAAGCTTGTGAATCATAATCAAGGAACACAAAAGGAATTGGTTTTTCCTAAAGCGGGATATCTGCTAATAGATTCCTTAGCCACTCAGCTTCCCGTCCTGCCAATTCCAAAGTCATAAACTCAGCCTACATTGTTGATATCGCAATACATGTTTGCTTGCATGATTTCCAAGACACTGCAGCTCCTGCCAAAGTAAAAACATAACTAATTGTAGAGTGTATATTATCACTCTCCATAATCCAGTTAGCATCAGAATACCCCTCCAATACAGGAGGATAACCACCAAAAGATAATTCATAATGCATAGTACCTTTCAAATATCTCAACAAATGAATCAATGTATTCCAATGCTCTTGACTAAGATTATGAGTATACCTACTAAGTTTACTCACATAGTATGCAATATCAGGACGAGAATAGTTCATTAAGAACTGTTAGATTTGTGTTCTAAAAGTTATCTAAGATGATTACTTTTATATGTTATACTTATGAATTGAATGTTATTAACA
>JANKOE010000003.1:57021535-57037594 GCA_026284465.1 Erythroxylum citrifolium
GCTGTGGGAATTTAAAGAATATTTTGAGGCTATATGAAGTTTGCAGATCTAGTCAGGCTTGGATATAGATTTTGTTCTTGTTAGCCATTGTTCTCTCTTATAACTTGTTAAAACAATTATCGATTGAGTAATCGATTAAGAAATGGGTGACGAAGCTAGGCGAGGACGAAGAGAACGCTAGCACGAACTCGACGTCCTTCTTGTTTCAGATTCAAGGTGAATCGAAGAGGAATACAACTTTATTAGAGACCAAAGGTATGGTTTAACAATTCCTCTTGTAGGAATATAAAGTTGATTGTGATGCAAATAAAGTACAAGAAGAATTAGCAATAATAGAAATGACCCTTATTGTTATTGGATTTAAAATCTTTAAAATTTTACCCGATCTGTTTCATGAAATCCCTTCAAGAACATCACACTACCAAGAATTTTAGCATTCTCAACTTAGTTTACACAATCACCAAGAGTTTTCTTTAAAGCATAGGGAGTCTTAACTGGATCAACATCACAGTAACCAACCTTTTCAAAATTTTCTCAACATAATGAGTTTGATTTAACCTAAAACCAGAGTCAATACTCCCCAAATAAAGTCCACAGGTCTAAGATCTTTTATATCAAAGAAAGACTAGCAAACTCTTGGTAGAATCAATGACAGATAAACTAATACCAAAAATAAGCATATCATCCATAAAAAAGGGGTTATGATCACACAACCATTGATGTCAGATTTCATGTAAATGCAAGAATTAGCATTACAAGAGGTGAAACTATGTTTGAAAATCTCACTTTCAAATTTCTCATGCCACTGTTTGGGAGCTTGTTTAAGTCCATATAAAGACTTAATCAACTTACACACCTTTTGTTCTTGACCAGGCACTGAAAACCCCTTGGACTAGACTATATAAATTTCCGGATCTAGATCACCATTAAAGAAAGTTGTCTTAACATCTACTGGGTGCATATGAAGCTTAAATATTGAGGCAATAACATTCAACATCCTTATAGATGCAATTTTAGTAACAGGAGAGTAAGTATAAAAAATGTTCAGCTCAGCCGAAATAGATATCTTCCAAATTGGAGAATCCTTTTTGTTTAAAGCCTTTAATCACACGTCTTGCCTTAGACCTCTCAATGGTTCCTTCAGGTCTCAATTTCTTTTTGAAATTCCACTTACACTGCAAAGGTTTACACCCTCGAGGTAGATCAACTAAAACCCAAGCTTTATTAGACATGATTGACTCTAACTCACTATCTATGGTTTCCTTCCAAAAGGTAGCAGCCACAGATCTCATTGTTTCCTTATAAGTTTTAAGATCTTCCTCAATAATATAAGTCATCACAAAACCATCATCTATCTCTTCAGGTTTTTCAGCATAAAGGAAGTAATAAATTTAGAACCAAAACTGGTGGGTACTCTAGCTCTTTTGCTTCTCACCTTGCACACTCACCTTCATAGTTAATATATCCTAAAAAAACACTGCATCTTTTGACTCCATAATTGGTCCATAAGTATTAAATTTCTCTTCCTTAACTATAAATCTATAGACAACACTATTAAAGGCATATCCCACAAAAATTGAATCAATAGTCTTAGGCCCAATTTTCTTCCTCTTATGTTCAGGTAGAGCAACCTTAGCAAGACACCCCAAACTTTCAAAAAACGCAAGTTAGGTGGATAGCTTTTTGAAATTTCATAAGGGGTTTGATCTAGTTTCTCATGATGGACTCTATTTAAAACATAACAAGCTAAAAGAATAGCGTCCCCTTACATAAAATCAAGTCATCTTGAGAAAATCAACATTGCATTCATCATGTCCTTATGTGTTCGATTTTTCCTCTCGACTAGTCCGTTTTGTTAAGGTTTATAAGGGGCTGAAAGATCATGAATAATACTAACTTTTTATAAAAATTGGCAAGGAAATCAGTATTATACTCACCACTTCGATCAAACCTTAATCTCTTAATTTTCCTTTCCAATTGGTTCTCAACCTCAACTTTGTATTTCATAAACACTTCCTCTGCATCGCTTTTATCTTTCAACAAATAAAACTTAGTAAATTGAGAACAATCATCCACAAAAGTAATATAATATCTTATGCCTCTTGTACTCACACTATTATTAAAATCACCCAAATCTGTATGAACCAAATCCAACAATTCTGACTTTCTCTCGGTCACTGACTTAAAAGGTTTTTTAGAGTGTTTAGCCTCAACACAAGTTTGAAAATTTTCCATTTCATTATTGATCTGGTTAGGTAATAAGTTTAAGCTTTGCATCCTCTTAATTGACTTTACATTTGCATGCATAAGTCTAGAGTGCTATAGGTCTAGAGACTCAATAATATAAGCAGAAGAAGTAGATGCATTTACCCCCATTAAAAAATCCTTTACCAACAAAGTTCTCATTCTTAGGAAGAACTAGCTTATTAGAGTCAAAAGTAAGTTTGACACCAGCTTTGTTAATGAATGCTCCAGAAATCAAGTTCCTGCAAGCATCGGAAACAAATAAAACATTTTCTAATGTTAAAACTTTTCTAGAAGTGAGTTTGAGAATGACTTTCCCAACTCCTTGAACAGGAACTCTGCTAGAGTTACCCATATATACGAACTCACTATCATCATCATCATTCAACTCCTTGAACATATCTTTGTTAGTGCAGATGTGGTGTATGACTCCTGTGTCAACGATCCACTCGACCAAGTTTCTAGTAAGGTTAAATCTGGACATCACAACAGTAATGATCTCCTTGTCATTATCACCAACTTCATCCATATTAGCTTGAGGCTTACTAAAGTTCTTTTAGTTGCCCCGTTGGTACCTCGTTTAGTTTCCTTTCCCGAACTGTAGTGGTTTCTATCTTTAACCTTTCTTCTCATAGTTAATTCTAGCTTGCCAATGAGCAGTAAGATGGCGTAGCTTATGGCACCACCAACATTCACCATCAATTCTTTTGCATTTAAACTAACGCTGCTTGTTATTGTTGAAAGAGTTGTTTTGTCCATTATTCTTCTTAAAGTTACTTTCATTTTTATCTTCTATCACATTAACCTTAACAGTAGGGATAAGGGTGATTGATATGGCCTTATCTTGTGAACGGTTGGCATCCTCAATCTTTATATTCCCTATTAACTCCTGAAGCTTCATGTCTTTCTTCTTATGCCTCAACTGGTTTTTATACTCATTTCATGAGGCAGGCAATTTCTTAATAAGGACATTAGCTTAAAACAACTCATACATGTTCATACCCTTAGCAAGGATTTCAACAACTAAGTTTTCATACTCATGTAATTGGTCCATAATGGGCTTATCATCAATAACGGTAAATTTTAACCACTTAGCAATTACATATTTTTTCGTACCAGCACCATCCGTCCCATATTTTACTTCTAAAGCATCCCAAATTTTCTTAGCAGTTTTGTATTTGCTATAGATATCAAATAACGAGTTGATCATACGGTTATCCTTAGTCATCTTAGGGTCAGTATTGTCACTAGGAATGTTTTGAAACAGTACATAATCGATTTCATATTTTTTTTGGTAAATATTATCGATTTCGTATTGTTGAAAGTAAAATAGATCTTCTTAAACCATCGTTTAAAATTTCTCCCATCCAGAGACTCTAATGTAGTTAGGTCAGGAATAATCCTCTGGGCTACTGTGATAGGGGTAGAACTTATATAGGAAACAGTAAGTGCAGAACCTACGTTGGTCTCATTCGTAGATGACATATTCAATATGATAATAGAGATGACTCACACGAAATACTCAAGCAACAATTAGGACAGAACAATATTCCGAAATAAACAATTAGCATCATAACCAGAATAATTGTCGATAAATAGTATAAAAATGCAACAATTTCCAACAAGCAGTAGCGGTTCAATAATTTTTTTGAATAACAGTAGCAGCGCAATTATTTTTCGACTTAGATTGTTAGCTAAATAGCAATAAATAATTAAATCGGGGCATCTTATCTGAAATTGCAAGGCGTCGTGAAAATCACTACCTTATGTTGGAAATTCCCCCTCTACGATGTAGCAGAACAATGGGATCCGACCTTAAGGTTAACGCCTTCTCCACCAGCTTTCGTGCGCTCCAAAGAGTGGAGTAGGAATTGTCTCCAAAAGTTAAGCAGAAGAATCAAAAAGAGAGTAGATTTGAAGAAGATGGGTTACACTAACCTTGAGATAAAAAGAATGATATTTTAAGATGTTATAAGCTTCTTTTGTACCTCTGTATATATATATAAAAGGAGGGAGTGGTAAGTGGTTGACGAAGGTAAAGAGTAAAGTGTAGTGTTGTGTGTTTGTGTGTTGAAAAGCCAACACACAATGGGTATATATACTAAAAATAAAGATGGGGTTATAATAACAATGGCAAATAAAAGACATGAATGTAAGGAATGTTATTAATGTTATGGCGATAAAGTGCAATAAAAATAATGGACATTGCATGATATCGTTATTAAATGAAAAACAAAAAACGTATTTAAGTTTTGGAACAACCAAAACACCAATACTATGGGGTGAGGGGGAGCTAGTCTGATTTACTCAATAACTTTTGTTGTTAAAAATCTATCAGTTTATTAATTAGTTGGTCAATTTTCTTAAATTTCTTATTAAAATAATTCAATTAATTTCATTTAACAATCTCTTTTTTAATTAAACTACAAATTTTTCGATGGATAAGAATAATCTCTTTCAATCATATTTCAAATTCTTTAATTTTATTCAATTTTATGACAATTTAATGATTGAACTTTTTAAATTTCCTGTTTTTAAAACATTGATATATAGTAAATATATCCAAGAAAAAAATCTCTCACAAAACAACTATGCAATATTCATATTTCACAATATCGCTTAGTTCTATCTATTCTAGTCCTACGTTTTCCATTTGATTGAGGTGAAGCCAGGATTCCTCAAGATTCTTATAATATTTTTCCCAATCACCTTTATTTACATAATTTATGTATCAACTAAGACATGTAAGGATATAAGTTAATGAAATTTGAACTATCTAAATTTAATCGTAAAAATCTTGAACTATTTAAATTTCTGGTTCAATTTACTTTAATAACTCATGTTGTCAAAAATCGATTAATTTATTAATTAACGAACCAATTTTTAATAAATTCTTATAAATAAAAATAAATAAATAAAATTTCTTTTATAATTAAACTTCAAATTCTTTGATAGATACATTTTCTTTTAATCGTATTTTAAATTTTTTAATTTTATTTAATCTTTAACTAAATTTATGATTATTTAATACATATTAAATCTTTTAAACCTTAAACCTCTTTTATTATTACTTTAAGTCAACTTAATATGCATGAATATTTACAGAGTCTGTTATGACATAATAGATCATAAATTATTTATTAATCACGCTAACTTCACCTCGACGTGGCCCGCAAGACTTGAGCTACCGACTCCATTACAACTTTTTTAAAGAACAAAAGTGAAATAGACTACCGGACTGTGTCTCTAGAATCATGACAGTCCAATAAAAAAGAACCAATTCAGTCCCCATCCATAAACAAAAAGCCACGTATCATTCTTTGGCGGCCGGCAGTTATGCATCGTCACATAATCAAATTTAACCGTGCTGTCATATTACTGAGTAGTTGTCAAGATTTTGAACGCTTGTAGCATACACTTCACCAAGACAATGAACGGGGACACGCTTTCTTGTTAAACTGAATGTCTTGTCTGAGAATCATCCATAACCTTAAACCCTCCCATATCCCTATAAATATCCTCGCCTCTTAGCGTATGACATTCTACTCGTAACAAACATAACATGGTTAAGCAAAAGTCGAAGAACCGGTCCGTGCTAGGCCGTCTGAAGAGTGCCGTGAAGAGGATAAAGTTTTTGCTCAACTTCAATACAGGTCGGTGGCGCATAGCTTCATTTTTCAGGAAATCATCGACGAGGCACAGTTTAAGCTTTAATGATCGGTTTGGCTTACATGGGTGTCTAGAAGATGAAGAGTTGGACCGAACCAACTCATTTCGATCGCTTCAAAGGACCAGAAGTTGTGTCTCCGAAGAGGACATAGACAGAAGAGCGGAGGTGTTCATAGAAAATTTTCGACGCCAACTTTTGTATGAAAGACAGGTCTCGTTAGAGCTACGGTACCACAGAGGACACAGTTTTGGGAGAAGATGAGATGATAGTTTCATCGTTCGGTATTTGAGTTTAACAGGAGATGTTTGATAGAAGCAAGATGATCAGAGATGCAACTGAAATTTTATCAGAAACTGCTTATCGGGAGAGAAAATACTGATTCCTGATGACAGCAAACAGTGGAATCTTTTCATCAGCTATTACTTGATTATGAGTTTTCCAAGGGAAATAAGTTGTTTGAATTCGTAATTTTTGTAGGTTCTTGTTTTCCCTTATCTGAACATTTTGTTTATAGGATACAGGTTATTCATATGTACATTTGGTGTTTACATGCAAGAGCTTGAAAATCTGATTTGTATATTAATTGTCAAGTTCTAGCACAGTTAATCTGAGCTGAAACACGTTTGAGTACATGTATATCATGTTCTGTCCAACAAATTACAGTCTTGTAAAGGATAATACGAATGGTTCACTAGCTGTTTAGTTCGTCCAATAATATACACAAACCGTAAAGAAAGTTGACAAGCACACTGGCACCTCCTCCTCCAAATGGTGTCATGCACGAAGTAGGCTGTTTTCCGAAAATGGTTTGATTGCTTCAATTTGATCCGAAAATAATATCTCAAATTCTCTCCTTAAATGTTACCACTTACCACATACTTCTTCATATATATGTTGTCTGAATGATTAGAAACAGTTCTCAATGATCATTTAGAACCAGCTGATTCATAATCTATTACAGTCTCGAAAGCCCCAACAAGGGCTTTCACCTTGTTCTTCCTCTTCTCAAGTAGCTTGTTTTTAGTCTCTTCAATAACGTCATTGTATGCTGCTGGTGATTCCTTCTTCCCCTGTCCAGCTTGCAGGTTCTGTGGCACACCATCAGTTGCCTCTGGCTTCGCTTCTACAACGCTTTCTGACAGATCTTGTCCTTCCTTGGACTTGATTTCCTCACTTTCTTCTTCAACTTGGTTCGAGTCTTCGTCTTTCTTTTCATCCGCTTGTTGTTCTGCATTTTCGTTGACATTCTGTTCTAGTTGCTCCTGATCAGCCTCAACTTTATCTTCCTCTGTAATGACCTCTTCATTGTGATAGTTTCTGTTTTCTTCTTTGTTATTAAATTCTTTTATTTCTTGTGGGTTAGATGAGCCTTCCTCGGGTATTTCATTTACCAGTTCTTCATTTTCTGATACATGGGGCACACTTAAACCATCTGAAACTGTTGAAACGTCAGGAGCTTTGAAATTCTCATCTTCTTCATTGCTAACCTGAGTATCCGCCGCATTGATAAGCTCCTTATCCTCAGCTTCCAATACATCAGAATCGACTTGAACTTCGCTGTCAACGCTAAGCGTCTTTTCAGGCTCATGAAGCAGTTCATTGTTGTAAACTTGCTTAATTTCAAGATCCAATGTTTGGAATATGTCATTATCACCAATTTCTTTCATTGAAGCAGAAGAATTTGCCACATTCTTGGTGGGATTCGTGGGAAGGCTTGCTCTCCTAGAAGGACTAGCACTCTGCTTAACGGTCCTTGAAGGTGGTGTCTGAGATTTTACAAGCTTAAGTGATCTGGAGTTCCTCTCTAGAGCAGGTTTGGGTGAAGGGGTGTTTTTCGGGCTCACTGTTGAAGATCTTGTCAATGTTCTGTCCCTATGTTTAGGATCAGGAGAGACGATTGAGCTTTGTACACGAGTAGCAGATGGTGGCCTGTCAAAAGATCTTCTTCTAAGAAGAGCAGCCTTCTGGGTGTCTTCATTGGCCGGTTTCTTAACATACTTTAAGGACTCGGTTCTTGAACTAACTGTAGGTTTAAGGTAGTTTGGGACTGCTCTGCCTGATGATGAGCTTGATTTTCTATCAACAGAACCCGAAGAGGATGGTCTGGGATTTCCTTGTTTGAGTGTAGTTTGAGAATTTGAAGAGGGCGTCACCTTCTTCTCCTTCTTCAAATTACTACTCTCGGTCTTAGCTTTTGTTGCCATGAATCGTCAATAGTATGGGTCTAAACTCCAATATAACCTGGACAGAATGCAGCAGCTAGATGAACCAAGTCCACATATCTCATGGATGATTCATTTAAGGTACGAACATTTTGGTGACTTGTAGTAGTTCATGTTAACCTAGTCAATTATCAGACCTCTTTAGACTCTGCTTTATTGCAGGATTTCGAACTGGGTGTGATGATGATGATATTAATTAATTAACTAGAATAACCCTGAAAATTTTACATTGGCATTTCATCTTTACACTAAAAACATATGAAATATAGGGATAAGTAATTTTAAACTACTCAACTTTATTAAAATTTTTGTAATTTAGTATCTAAACTTTTAAATTTTTCAATTGAGTCATCAAAATTTTAAAACTTTAATAATTCAGTTCAAAATGTTAAGTCAATAATTTACTAATTTGACTAACGAAATCTTTATTGTTCATAATATGTAAGTATCCACCTGAAAAATTCTCTCTATTCCAGTCTAAACATGACTACTATTTTTTCAAGGGAACATCTACATGTCATGAATAGCAAAATTTCCATTATTCAAATGGATACTTACATATCATCAACAATAAAGATCATGTTAGCCATGTTAAATTTGCAACGAGCTTACAAGTTGGAGAAGAAAGTTAAACTAAATACAAGATCAAGTGAGGTTCTATCTAAAATTTAGTTGACAATAGGTGGAATAACTTATTAGGCTTATATGTTAGTCTTCTTTCTCCTATTTTCTCGATGTGAGACACTCACATGTGAGTATTCTCAACAAGACAAATCAGTAAATTAATAACGAAACTAACGTTCTAAGATTTTAACACTCGATTAAAAAAAATTAAAATTTAGATGCTAAATTAAAAAAACTGAAAAATTTTGGTCATATTAAAATTTGTTCTCTCTAAAATATAAAAACATTAATTTGGTATTGGTAGCATGCAATTTTGTAGCCGATTGATTCTGATAAGAGCACAGATACAGGGAATTAAGTAAAAGAACATGCACAGTTGCATACAATAAACGTAGGAACAGCGAGAAGGGCAGGCTTAATAGGTAGATGAAGTAGCCATGTCTTTACTCTACCCCCAATATCTTTCATCACAAGAAGCAAGCAAATGAACTATAAACTGAAGCAAAAGAAACAAAAATACATACCGAGAAGCAAAGACAGAGATGAGATGGTTTGGAAATGCAAGTAACGTGCCTTGATCGATCAAAGTAAAACTCATTGGAACAAGGAAAAGGAAGGAGTATATGAAGGGGAAGTGAAATGGAGATTAGACGTTGTTTTGGAGAACGGTAACAGAACAGAAGCGTGAATTGCGGAAAACAGAAAAAGGATTGGCTCTGTCCATGGCATTATTGGAGGCCATGAAATGGAAATCGACAAGATCCTAAGGCTAAACCGAGATATGTGGGGATGAAAGTTGACGTTTTCAATGCAAGAAAGAACGATTTTAGTTTCTTTGAAACGTTAATAACTAATCTAGGTAGTCGCTGTCTCACGTTTAAGATGGATTACGACACATATTTTAAATTATAAAAATAATATCTTTTTTTTAATCTTATCTAAGTTAAAATTAATGGTTAAAAAGTTCAATCCTTTTAAAAAATTTAAAGTGTCTAAATTTTTAGGTCGTTTTTAACTTTTTTGTTTAATTTATTTTAATAGTTATTGTTGTTAAAAACTGATTAATTAATTAATTAATTAATTTTCATTAATTAATAAGTTCTTATAAATTAAAATAAGTTAATTTTTTTTATTTAACAATATCTTTTTTAATTAAATTATTTTAGATAAAGACAATTTCTTCCAATTATATTTAAATTTTTTAAATTTTATTTAATCTTTATTTCGATTAAGTTTTTAAAATTCTTAACTAATGTTCTAACAAACTCTGGTCTTGCCTCTTTGAACTGCAAATTAAACAACAATGCATAGGTCATGTTTGGCAAACAGCAGATTGTATTAGTTATTGTTGATTCTGTCAGCGGTTAACTGATAGCTGATTATGGCTACGTTTGGTGAGCCTTGAATCAGCTATATTTTAGCTGAGGTCAAACAACAAAATTTTATGTTTGGTAAGAACATTGTAATAGTAGCTGTTGGAGCTCAAACAGCTGAAATGTGAAAAGCTACACAATAGTAGCGTTTTCACATACCAGCTGATTATGTATAAATAAAAAGTCAATTATACCCTCCTCAATAAATCAAGCTATATATTAATTAATTTTTGCAAGTTAATTTATGCCTAATTACAATTAATTAATTACACTTTTAATTTTTTTGTAAAATTTAATTTTTGTTCTATTTTTATTATTGTCAAATTTTTAATTTTTGTAAATTTAAATATTTAATCGTGACCGTATAAATTTTTTAAGTTAGGTCCTTATAAGTTATTTTTAATTTATTAAATAATAAAATTTATACATATTATATGAAAAATACTAATATGATATAGCTCGCTACATCATTCATATTAATACAAATTTAACACTGGATTATTATTATTAGTATTAGTATTAGTATTGCTATTATTGTTGTTGTTGTTGTTGTTTTTATATTTATTATATGTTCTATGTTTTTTATTAGAGTTATAAGATTAATTTTTGTAGAATTAAATATCTAAAATCTAAAATCTTGTAAGAATATTCAACGAAATACTAAATATATAATATTCATACTCTTATAATTTTTTTAAAGTCACGTCTTTATAAGTCATTTTACACTTAACAGCTAATATTAAACAGCTAATTTACCAAATATTAAATGACAAACAACTAATACAATCCGCTAGTCAAATCAGATGATAGATCAGCTATCAGCTAACAGCTAATACAATCAGCTGATTGTCAAACAGGGCCTATATCAGCTGATTTGAGCAGCGGATAACATTAGTTGTTTATTAAAGATGTTTGATAAAATTAATTGTTTAGTATTAGCTGTTGATGTATAAAATGGCTTATGAGGGCATGATTTAAAAAAATTATAAGGGCATAAATATTGTATTTCATTGAATATTCTTATAAGAATTTAGATATTTAATTTTACAAAAATTAAGTTTATAACTTTAATAAAGAAACATAATAATAATAATAATAATAATAATAAATGTTAAATTCTTTATTAATATGAATAATGCAGCGAGCTACATCATATTGGTATTTTTATATAATATGTATGAATTTTATTATTTAATAAATTAACAATATCTATAATTATATTATGACACAAATACATTATATATTATGATTCAAAAACTATGAAAAGATGATATAATTGATTTTTTAGCTATTAAATTTTGGCTGATCATTTAAAAAGTTCCTCATATAGAGCTTTTAAAAATTAACTTATTAAGGTTAAATAGACTAATCAATAAATTATTCATTGGGAAGATTAAAAAGCTAAATTTTAATTAATAAACTAAAAATTAACTGACAAATTGTTTGTGAAACACCTCTCTAAAACTGAAAGGCTGATTCGATAATGTTCAATGGGAAAGCAGCTAGCAATCATTCATGTCAAATAGGTGAAGATCCCGCTTTTACAATCTTATAATCAACTTTCCTTTATTTCTGTCTATCACTTGAGTATCCAACTGCTTTATTCCATTCTCTTCTTTTATGAATCAGACTGTTGAATGCTCCAGGACCCGGTGGCGCGATCATGGAGCGGAGCCAGGCTCGCACCCACTTAGTCATGCAAAGAATAATTAATAATTTTAATAAGAATTTAGTAAAAAACTACTCTTAATGGCCCCACTAAACCTTAGGGTATGTTTGGAAGTTTAAGATGGAATATAATGTAATAACACTTAATGGAGTAGAATAGAATGGAATAAAATGGGTCACTCCATTATTTGGAAGTTTAAATAAAATAAGAAAAGGTCTGGAAGGCAAACTATGTCATTCCATCCCTGATCCTCCAATTTGGGAGGTCACAAAATATTAGAAAAGATGGCTTCCAAAGTCATCAATTGTCATTCCATCCTGTTTCAAAATAGACTCTCAAACAATGGCTTGAGTCATTTGGATTATTTCATTTCATTTCCTTTCATCCCTCCATCTATGTCCAAACATACCCTTAATAACTAGGTCCACTCCTGTCGTGATGGCCACTCAGATCTTGAATTGGTCGTCCTTGGCATAAATGCGTTGCAGGTTCTAAACATGCCAATGGGCTGTCAATTTGTTTATTGATTGATAAAGAGAGCACAATTTTTTATCTTGCCACTAGGGAAGATAAAATAGATTAAAGTTAAAAAGATAAATTAATTAAAATTTGAATTAAGTTGAAACTTAAAAATAATTATTTATATGAAATTTAAATTCAAATTTAATGATTCGTTCTAATCTAAAACAATTTAATTTGTTAAATTAAATTTAGATTATTTGGTATCACTTATAAGTCAAATAAAAAACTAATGTTTTAAAAACTGGATCAGAAGTAAAACCGGTAAAATAATAAGTTTAAAGTTTAAAAGATTAAACTAATATTAATCTGTCATAAAATCGGTTAATTAAAAAATTTGAAAATTGATTGACGAAGACTATCCTTACGTGTAAATATATATATAATTCAATTTAAAAAATTAAGTTGTTAAATAAAAATTAACCGATTTATTTTCTTTTACAAAAATTAATTAATTTATAATCCATTAATTGTAAATATCAGATATTATTAAACTAAATCAAATTGAAAAGTTAAAAACCGTATCAAGAAATTAGCTAATTCAAAGTTTTAATTATTAAATCGGCCTAATAGGTTTAATTTTTAAAACAATGTAAAAAACAATTGAATTTAATCATTGTTATTTCTAATATTATTTACTGTTCTATTTCTTAATTGATATTATTTAAAAAGAAACTAAAAAATTATTCCATGTAAGGTACATTTACATTATATCATAAGGGATCATCAATTGTTTGCATTAGCTAGAATGATTCCTGAGAAAGTTCTTAAGTACCTTTGAGTAAAAAACAATCGTCCTCAAGGGGTGTGGCTCGATGGTTGAGAGTAGGGCTTAGCTTCAATTACGTCTTAGGTTCAATTCCATGCTAGTTCTTCTTATAAGAGCCTGAGGCAGCCGAGATTTTACCTGTAGACGGAGAATTAGTTGGGCCCTCAATGATGAGGTGCGCCTGCTTAACCCGCCTGTGGAAAGGTATGCCTGCTTGGTTCGCCTACGAGGTTTTCCCGAATAAAAAAAACACAAAAAATGAAAAGTCTCGGAATCTCCAAATTCTTTGGACCAAAAGGTTGATCCCCAACCTCAAGGGCCCCCAGTCGCAGGCCCGATCACCGCTGAATGATTGAACCACGGTTTGATCTTAGGCAGCCCCTAACAAAGCGGTCACTTTCTCCCGTTACCAGAAGTTAAACCTAGGACCTTGGACCAATTGACCCGGTTAGTTTGCCACCCAAGCTACCGTGCGGGCAAAATCTCCAAATTCTTATGTAGTGTTGAGGAGATAAACATATTCCGAATGTTCAAAGGCTCCTTTGTTCCTTCTTCCCCAGTAAAAGAATAGCATCTACATTTCATTCCCTAGATACATATGGCAATACTTGGATCAATGAGGGAGATCGACGATGGCGGTGAACAGAAACGACAAAAGATCTCGTGAAGTACGTCATCCGACTTGATCAAATCAAGAAATCCATCGATTTCGTTGCTTTATACGCACTAACTCAGTTATGTTCCAAACATGAATCAAGTACAAAGTAATAATATTTCAAAAAGTAAAACACGAAATTATGTAGTTTAATTTATTTTAAAATATTTGTAATGTTAATTTTTAAAAGTTTATGTTAAGCATAATAATAATATTTAGGATTAATTATAAAAAATTCCAAAATTTAATCCCTTTTGTAATTATTGTCTGAACTTAAAATAACAGTAATTAAATACTCAAAATTTCAATTTTTTTTAATCTTAGTTCGATGTTAGTATTTTCGTTAACGTTGTTGACGTGGTTTGCCACATAAGACAAATCTTAAACACTTATATACGTCAGACTTAATTAAGTTTAACAAAACTACATCGTTTTGAGATTAAAATCTCCAATGATACTCTATTATGCTAGTGTCAGACAACAACAACACAATTTTTAACAATTTGAATAAAATCTTAATTTGTTACCCTAGGCTCTCTTTCGTTTTGATTTGGAATTTTCAATTTCACTTATTTAGGCAGTTTGACTTAGCGATATTAATCTCAAAATGACGTAGTTTAGATAAACTTAATTAATTTTGACAGGCATAAGTGTTTATAATTTGTCTTATGTGGTAAGTCACATCAGTAACGTTAACAAAAATATTAACTTCATCTTAGAATTGAAAAAAAAATGAAAATTTGAGTATTTAATTACTATTTTCTTAAGCTCGGGCTATAATCAAAAAAATGAAGAAAATTTGAGATTTTTTATAATTAACTCTAATATTCAAATGATTATTCTAATTATATGATGATATAAAACTTTGATTCAATTCTTAGTTTTTATTTTAAATAAATGCTGTGGTAGTGCTTAACTATGTAATAATATTTGATGGATATTTTAAAAAGTCGATTGTTAGAATTTAATGATAGAATTTTATCATTAATTTTGTGGACTAACATAATAAATAATAAACATACTTTTTTGTACAATTCCCGATTGCAGATGTCAATGGTGTTTCTCAATTACGTGTCATTGAACATGTGTTCATGAGCTTGTTATGATAGGTAGGTTTAGCCCATATTTTGCAGTACATAGGAGACCCTACTGTTAGCTAACCTTAAAATGCAGTCGCCCCATTAAAAACTATAAGGTTTTTATTTTTCTAATCAAGATTTGGAATAGCAGTAATTAATTCTCTGCATCTCTGTTGCTCTGCTTCTTAGAAAACAATAATGAACGCAATTGTTCCTCAATTTTTAGGTATTTATCTATCCAATTCTTGAATCTAATATGTTGCAATCATAGCGTTAGTTTAATTTATTCTTCATTTAAAAGCATAATATATATTTCAACTAATTTAAATGTTGAGAGTAATTTTGAAATGAAAGGAACAAAACAATAGGCGAAGTCTTTATCTTCTACCCATCCCAAAAACCAAAAGTTGATGCCAACACTTGCCCTTAATTATGAGATACATCGAAACTGTGGTTATTGGGTTGCATATAACAAGTACCCCTTCAATGAAGTCCCATTCACAACTTAATGTACAACATGTGTTGGGTGTGGACATTAACTAAACATTGTACTGAAGATGGGATTAATCTAGTGGTTGGAATTTGTTGACTTGTCGACATAATAGAAGGAAAGATTAAGTGCCTGTTTAGACGGGCTTTTAGGAGGTTAATAAATACTTTTCTCTATCACAAAAGTTTTTTTTAAAAAAAGTGGTTAGCTATAAAATAAAAAAGTACTTCTTTAATAGATATAATTTTTTTGACAGCCAAAGTACAGCTTTTTAAGAAGCTCAAATTTATAGCTTATCAAAAAAACGCTTTTTCATATAGATTTTTCAGATCAATTAATGAGTCTATTTTTAGTCCCTTTCATCCTTATGTTTTACACATAATTCTTACAATACCCAAAAACTCATCTTCTCATTTATTTCGTATTTAACTTTTTACTTAATTTGGATATTTATTTTGTGATTTATATGATATTATTTGACTTTTTTATATGTTTTAATATTTATTTTTGATATTAGTTTACTTATGTTATGATCTATATAAAAGATTTGGTTAGATATATTTTGATTTATGTTTCATATGGTTTAAATTTATATAATAATTAATATACTGTGCTTTGCATATTATTTAGTATACTTTAAATAATATTTATATGCATAAATAATTTTTATAAATATAGTTAAAATTAAAAGTGTTTTTTATTTTTATACTACCAAACAGTCTCTTATATGAAGCTCTTTTAAAAA
>JANKOE010000003.1:57108709-57126321 GCA_026284465.1 Erythroxylum citrifolium
AGAGAAAGAATAAGAGTCCAAGTATAATTGTGATGTAGAGCAGTGAACTCACTAAGCTTGACTTGATGTTAGTGTGAAAATTTGTTAGCTTGAGTGAAAGATGTGGAGTTTGAAGTGGTAACAAGCACATAATAAGTGATATGATCATGAAAAGACCGAGGGATGCGGGTGCCTATAGGATGAGAGGATAGTGGTGGTCTGGTGGAGGAGTAAGTGAAGGTGGAGAAGTTGTATAAGGGAAAGGTTAAAAGGTAAAGATAAGGGGAGAATAGAAGAAGTAGAAGTGGAAGGTGAAACATTAGAAGAGAGGTTGAAATAAAGTTGGTTTGAGGATCAAAGCAATGATATCCATTGTAGTTGGAGCAGTAGCCTAATAAAACACAGGGACTTTATTTAGAAATGGGTTTATCAGCACTGATAGAGCCTAGAAAGGGAAAACATGTGCATCTGAAGACTCGAAGGTGACAGGGATTATGTTTGATGTGAAAAAGTGTTTCATGGGGAGCATGACGACTAAAAATAGGTGTAGGTACGAGGTTGATAAGATAAACAACAGTAGAAAAAGCTTCAATCCAAAAGGTTTTAGAAAGAGACATGCAAAAGGGGTAAGACTTGTTTCAATAATATAGCAAATGTTACTTTCTGCAAGGCCAATTTATTGAGGAGTATAAGGATAAGAGATACGATAAATGATGTCATGGTAATAAGATACTAAGCAAAGGCGTTTTAGATTGAAATAATCAACATAAATAATAAAGTACCAATAACTAGACAAAGAATGAGAGTTGATAATGGAAATGAAATATAAATACTTTTTTTCTTTAAGATGAATTACATGAATTAATAACATTGGATTTAATGGGTAAACACAGAAGACAAACTAGATAATGTAGAGCAACACACAGCGGCGGATCAAGAAATTTTTTTAAGTGGGGGTAAAATTTTAATGAAAACAAAAAAAAATTTATGGGGGCAAAACTTAAAATAATAAATTTTTACATGAAATTTTTTAGTAGATTGGAGAAATTTTTTGGGGACAATGGGGAGCCATAGTGGATCGCCCTGGCAACACGGATAACCAAGACGTTGACGCCACAAATCTCTATTTTATTTATTACCAATTACCAAACTACAAAATTCCCACCCTTTTATTAATGGTTACCAAATAAAGAATAACCCACTTTTTAAGAATGGACGATTAGCTTCAAGTCATTCTGATTCATCGGCATCAATTCAAATATGAAGTTTAGCTACAGCATATTACATAAACCACTGTTGGATAGTAACTTAATTTGTAGACTTTTGGGATAAATGGCAGCCAACACACGTCCAAGGCTTGAGCAGACTCATTCCAGGGCCTGAGGAATACATTCAAAAGGCTTTGTTTTCAGTTTGCTTGGAGTAACTTGGACCGAGTTCAGATACAGAAATAAGAATAGTTGTTTCTTGATTCCTTTACAGTGTTACATATCAGAAATACATGAGAAAAAAGCAATCATGTAACTGCAAATTCTCTCGTTTTCAAATCTTATCAGGGTCGAGATGTAGAAAATTACAACAGTAACAAATGTTGAGCACATTTCTGATGAATGATAATAGAATCATGTACATTAAATTCCTGAATAACAAAATCTCTGCAGCCTGATGTTTATGCAAGTGTTCCAATTCTAATATCCTAAAGAAGAAATCATCCACCAGTCAGTGCCACAGTGGGCAGCCAATATTAGGTTTCGACCATTGGCTCTGGGCCAGAAGTCTCCCCGTGAGACCTGTTGGATTGCCGAACAGAGTTGAAGAGGGTGTCTTTAATAACCTGGATAAAAATTGAGGAAAAGATAGTTTAGAATATTAAGCCTAAAAAATGTGAAGAGCAGGCATCGATTAAAAGGATTGATCACTGACCTGTGACATTAGACCATGGACCTGCTCAACAGTAATCTTTGCACTGTCACGAGTAATTTTAGCAAGTTGAGATTCCTCCTGTAAAGTTGCAGTTATCAAAATGTGAAGATTTGCAGCCAGGAAAAGATATGGCATCTACTACAGGGAAAAGATGAATTATCTCAAAGAAATTAAACACAGTAAACACAAGCATACCACCGATTGCCTTTAGCAAAAAGAGGAACTCAAGCAAAAGAACAATAATGCCTTAAAAGAGAAACAACTAAAATCATTTGTCCAGTTCCTACGTAATTCAGTGAGCTATAAAGTTCTACTCACTGTATCTAACACCTTCATTTTACTTGCATGACACCCTAAAAGAGCATTGGATGTACTGAATGACTGTGGATAGAAATGGACAAATTCCTAGCCAAGCCACTTAATGCCAGCTTCTTAGTATTTGCTTACAAGTCAGTTACAGGCCAAGCTGTCAAACTTTGCCCTTACATAAACCAATATTATTAATAAGGTTAAACTTCAACAAAGCTCACAAAACACAAACACACATGAGAAAATGCTACTCTACTACTGCAACATGGCCAAAGGAATATCAATTTTAAAATTCTTCAAGAAAAATTCACACAGAACAGTTCATAGGCAACTCAACATTGAATAAGAATAATGCAGTGATGTATGTACATGGGCACAAGATTTCCAACTCTAGTTAAAAGAAACTTTAAAGTGTAAGTTGCAACTCTAAATCAAAGCATATACAATCATACAGAAACGTTGCACTCACCTCCTTCTTTCTTTGAGGGGCAGAAATTAGCGGCCCAAATCTAGAGTGAGCCAATTGATTCTCAGCTTGCTCCAGCTTTTCAGCTGCATGACATACATAAGATTAAATTGTCTTTATCAAAAAAGTGAAGTATAGCTTCCACTGAGTCCCAACTCTACTCTTAGAGTAAATTGTCTTTATAAAAAAAGTGAAGTATAGCTTCCACTGAGTCCCAACTCTACTCTTAGAGAACATTTTCAGTTCATATCCATTTCTGCCGATACTCAAGTGCACAGAGAGAGAAAGAGAGCCATACACCTCCACCCCAAAAAATAAAAAATCATAATACTATTGGAGTAAGGATATTACCTAAATCTGAAATTTGTCCTGCTACATAGTCCCCATTACCCAAAAGAGGTGATGATGAAAGAGTATTCACCCAATATTTGTTCCACAACAGATCCAAGAGGTGGCAGTCAAGAGAGGATTTAAAGTAAGTAATGTCCAAAGCGTAATACTGCAAAAAACAACAACATTAGCCATAATACTAGGGAGCACATAAATGGAGCAGCAACTCTGAATAAAATAACCTGTTTACAGTGCACACCGAAGTCTTCAATCTTATTAAGCGGAATGGTTTGATATTCAGAGACGGGATCATCTGGCGGCTTATATCCTTCTGGGTACGTCCTGAATGCCCCAATCTCAACTTTCCCAGCTGATACAGTCCTTGTTGGGTCAATAACAACAGCCAAAAATGGCTCCTGAAATTGCTGGTTGAGCATTTGAGTGGAAACATCAATCCCAGAAAGCCAGCATCCATAGCCAGGATGAGAATGGTACCAGCCAACAACATTCTCCAACCGCCCAGCCTATATGTCATCATTCACTTGTCAAAAACCAAACATTGTTTAACAAAAACTAGAAACCGTTGTTAACCAGTTACAAGTCTATCGCAAAAAAGGAGTCAGCACGTCATCGTATCCGAATTCCTAAAGAATCTACCAACCACTAGGTGATCAGACGATCTCTCAAGTAACTAGTCCAAAACATACCTTTAACTCAGAAATAAACCCTAAAAGAACCACGATTTGCAAACACTATAAATAAGAAAACAAAGCCAACAATAAATTAAAAAGAAGAACCAGTTAAACAAGAAAAATAGGATAAATAAGAACAAAACCTGCTTATTAGTCGTGGAGTAATCAACCATATACTCGTAGGCGTCGGCCTGAGCATTAACCCTAGTCTCGGTGCCTTCAACGGGAAGAGCAAAAGCGTCCATTACGATGATGGCATCGCCGTCAGTCTTTCCCTGCATGAGTCCCATGACCTCGATGGTCCCGCCAGAGCGAGCGTGCACCACCATCTTCAGCAGCGCGAGTGCGGAGATCTTAACGCGCCTGAAGTAGTGTGGGTCATTAGCCCAAGGCTTTTCCTGCTGGAACTTATACTGAACGGCGTCGTCGTAGTGGAAGATGGCGTCCGACGACGAGTCAGCCGCGGTGGAGCTGGCAGTTGTCGGAGGCGTGTCGACGGTGATAATGTTGTTCTCAAGCTCCCATGTCTTTTGGGCTATTGAGGTCGAAGATGGGTAAGGATCCATTGAGCTTGATCGAGAAACAATCAGAAGATTCGCAAAAGGTTTTATACTTGGCTTTATAGAGCTGTATTGGCGTCAGCTATTGCCGCTGTCTCCACCGTTTCCGACTCTAATTTCAAGTTGAATGAAACTTAAGATAATATGAGCCCATTAAGCCCAACAATAAAAAGTCCAATTTTGCTTTTAATGTGAAAATAACAACAAAAAGAAGTCAACATTTTTGACCAAAATATTTTTAAATAAATTTAATTTAAACCCTAATTATAATTTTAACATTAGAGGTTAAAATATAATAATATTGAAATTCCAATACTCATTCTGCATTTAAAACATGCACTCATTTAGTCAAAAAAAAAAGTATTTATTTACTTTTTTTCTTTTTTCTATATTTATTAAATTATTTATTTCATTAATTATTTTTATATTTTTATTCCTATAAATTTTTATATTTTTGTTGTATTATTATTATCTTTTATATCTATTCTAATTTTTATTTTATTTAGTATTATTTTATTATATATATATATATAGATTCGATGAAACCCTACAGACGGGCCAAGCAGGCTTACCTCTAAGAGGGTCAAGTGGCTACACCTCATCAGAGGGCCAAGTGGCTACACCCCATCACGGAGGGCCTCACTAGTTCTCCACCCATAGGTAAAACCCCAATTGCCCTAGACTCTTACAAGAGGGGCTAGCAAGGAATCGAACCTGGGACCAAACTGAAGCCAAACCCCGCTCTCAACCATCTAGCCACACCCCTTGAGAGCTTATATATATGTGTGTGTGTGTATGATTTTTGATGTTCAATAAAAAATAATCTCTTTACTAATTAGAGGTAAAACTACTAAGTACTACTTAATCTTCTTAAACCCTACAAGATATAATAAACAATAACGCCCTAATAAAAACTCCATTCCGATAAAAGGTAAAGTTTGAAGAAGTCCAAAAATAGGCTTTCTTATCCTCGTAATATCAAGATATCATACAGCCAACATTATTAGTATAGTAAGCATAATAAAAGACTCGCAAATTGCAATATTACGAGCATAATTACAACAGCAAATTATTGAGGAATTCAATAATTCTTAGTGACAGGGGAAAGGTAACAATCGACTCCACTAGCTCAAAGTATTTTGTGGTTAGATGGGTTGCAAACGTTGTGAACGTGTGACAATGGTACAACAAAATCCGTGGATCAAATCCTAAACCCAAGTATCAATACCTAAATCACAAACATCAAAGGATCTAATGCCCTGTTAATGGCACTATACTTGTTTCTACTTTTTGTTTCTTCGATTTTGGCTAGTTTACAGTTGTTAAATAAATACAGACGTACCAAAAACTAGCTATTTACCACGTCCCCTGCCTCTCCTATTAGATCTGCTCACTTTCCTTTCTTGTTGCTTCTCAGCTCTCTTGGCAGGATTGCTTCGTTTTGATTTTTGCTGAGGAAGGGCTAGCAGAAACTGTTCATTTTGCATGCTAGAGCTGATCTGAGAGCCGCTGGCCACACTGTTAATCTCATCCAAATATTGTTCCTCACTGTCATTCACATACATAATCGGCACATCAACAGAAGCTTCACTCAAAAGCTTGCAGTTCTCCTCGTCGAAAGCATTTTTTGTCGTCTTTTCACCGTTTGACCCGAATGGCTTGAGCCCCTCATCGTATAACCTAGAGTTTTGTAGAAACGGGATTAGTTGTATTGAGCTTAAAGAAATCAGATTTAAAATGAAAAAGGTGTGTTACCTAGATCCTGGAGAAGGGAAACCATTGGCAGGAACTGCTTCATCCCTTCCAGCAACTTCCTTTGATGTTGAACAACTTATTTCATTGAACCTTGGATCTGCGAATGCAATAAAGACCAATATTTACTTGAAAATGGATATACATACAGAGAAGTTCCAATGATGATTTGATCTACTAAAGTAACGCTCCATTTAGATGGACTACTAGCATATTAGTAGTTCCATTTCTTTACGTAGTTAAGCTAGGATAAGCAGTCATGCAGTGGATACTATTCATCTTGTCAGTAGTTTAATTAGACATTTGGGTAGACCAACTGGAAACTGGCCTATAACACGTTACTCCAAATTCAGAACAAAGCTAAATCTGCAGATATAGAAATGGAATATCTCTTAGACTAACAAGTTTCTGCCACTTACCTTGATTATACTCTCCCTCTATGGAGCTCAGGGGTTGGATGTTGACATCAGTGTTCTTGGGTCCGTTAGCAGCAACAGCAGCCCTATGAGCAATGACAATCATGAAGGAAATTGTATATGAGCTTTAACAGTAGGAAAGGAAGATAGGAGTTCGAAAGGGGAAACAATAGATCACCCATCTTTCATGGAGTAGCCAACCTTTTTGATATGGCCTGCATATCTTCTGAGGGTTGAAGTGTTTGTCCAAGCTTTGACTTCCCATCTGGGACGTTTCACAAGTCAATCAGACAGTTCTAATTTGATGATTAAAACAAAGAAAAGAAGTAGACATAAGCACCTTCTCTTTCCTTGACAATCAGGACAGGCCTCAGATCCTTCACAAAGATACGATTAAAAGCATAAGAAGCAAACTTCTGGAATAATTTATTTTTCTTCTCACTTATTACTAACAACTGATTATCACAGAGTAGAGGCATAACAACGTAATTATGATCTAATGCCATTTTCCAATTCCATAACTTAGAATACCTCATTCTGCTGAGGATTCAAAGTGGCAGGATTTGATAAAACTGCATCATTTTGCAGTCCATGATCTTGAGCAATTTGTGATACTGAAAGCATAAAATGGGATTCCCTTTCTCAGTATTCCACATATGAGCAGGTAGAACAAGAACAGGAATTAACAGTCTCTCAGACAAGTATAATAGGAAACCTGGTAAGTCATTAGAAGTTGCATGACTAGCCATGATTAAAGGAGCATCAACAAATTGCTCAGAATTGTTTATATCATCTTCCACGCCAGCTTCTACTTTGTCCTCCGACAACAAATGAAGGTGCCTTTTATAATCTGAAGCTGATGTAGACCAATCAATTCTTGAAGATGGTTGAGACTTGAGCAATTCTTCAGTTGCTTTAGATCTCACTTTGCTACGTATTTCCTCCAGAATATTCCATGAACCACTAGCATGGGAATCCCTGGTAAGCTGCATCGAAGTTTCACAATGTAAATCAATCATCACAAAGTGTCAGCTCTAAAGTTAAAATCCATGCTGTAACCCGTTGATGTTAACTATCAAGTAAAGGAGCATAGTTTTTTAATTCCTTTTCTTCCTAGTTTTGATGTCACCACTGCATTCACATTTTAAATTTCAACCATACAACTTAGATAAGTCTTCTTTTTCTTTATCTGATTTAGCAATTTTGAAAGCTAGCCCAACTACAATTACAAAATTGTTTGTAACCCTGATGACAGGAGAAAAAGTATGAAATCAAAAGAAGCACTTTTGCATTTGGTCGCCAAATGAGTATTTGGTACTTCATAATACGCAATCAAATGTGAAAAAGATTAACAAGAATCCAAATTAACTCCATCGGCATTAATTCTCAAAAGCAATTATCAAAATAAATTGTCAAAAATGCATTTCTTATTTGGTCAAAATGGCCAAGTTCATTAATGCATGCCTAGATAATTTCTTGCTCTCCATACACACACACACACACACACACACAGACATCTGTATATATGCATATGTGTGTGTGTGTACAGACAAAAAAAATCATATAAATAAACCTAGATATAAACATATATATAAGGTGGCTTAGGCTGGAGATAGAGAGAAAGGAGGGAGAAACCCATCAATTGAACCTTGGAATAGGATGCAGATTTGCCACCCAATATGTATGATGTACTATCGTTAAACAGCTGTACCCCTGTTGGTGAATCATATTTACACAAAGATGGAGACGTCCAAGGAGGACGTGATCGCATATAAGATTTGGCTAAATCCACAGGTGAACCCTCCTCATTATGAGATACCTGCTCAGCAGATCAGCACATTGCATTTATTAAATACAAAGCATACCTGCCATTAAATATAATTCCGCAACTACCTTTCCATGATAACTTAGATTACATAAACCAGCTGAGATGTAATGACTAACCTTCAGCATTTCATATGAGTTACATAGGATATAATTACGGGAGCACTAATGGAAAGGATAATAGAAACTTGTATTTAGATCATCACAACTCACAAGTTAAGACAAAGACCTACAACTATATACTCCAGAGCAACCGCAAGAATAATATAGCAATAAGTTCACATGGGAGAGTAAATTGTGGGGAAAGAATTACTTACATTTACACGTGGAAGCATATCAGCATTAGAATTGCAAGTTCCACACTCTAGTCCAGACTTTGAATTTGATCCCAATTTCTTCTCTAATAGCCATTTCTGGGCCTCAATAACAGCTTCACTGTGGATATCAGGTTTATCAGCATCTGGAAAAAGACTCAGATCATCAGTCTTATTGTATTTGTCAACTTCCTAACCTAAATAACACTGCAAACCATCATCTCAGGTATCTCACTTTGTCTTTCAAATGTTTTACTGCCAGAGACAGGAGAATCCACAACTCTTGACTTTATAATATGTGTTAGCCTATCACATTCCTCCCTGGTCATAGGTGAATGCAAATTAGAATTATAAATTAATCAATTGTTAATGAAAGATTTAATAAAGAGCAATTGATAAACTTTGTAAGCAAAAGAATGGCACCATGAGTTTTGGAAGTAGCAGATTAACAAACAAATACCAGGTGTGCATTCCAAACTAAAGTCTTGAGTATAATACTGCTAAACGTTGAAGGTGATCCCACACAAAATTATAAGAAGTATTAATGCATGAGATAAGAGGACTAAGAAAAGGTTGCAAAAAAAATATAAGAGAATGCAATTTTTAAATCACCTTGAGAAGGTTTCCCTCATGAGAAGCTGTTCAATTACACGCTTTGTGTCACTCCTCCATTGTAAAGCTTGGGAATCTTTCCCCAAGGAATTGACAATTTCCGGTGTCTGATTTTTCAAAATTTTAGCACAAACACAAATCAAAAGCCAAATAGATACATATGAAGTATGAACTCATATATCAACAGATACAAATACAGAACTTCATAATGTAGCAAACGCATTAGTCATTTCACTTTCGTCTTGAAAACTACCAACCAATTGTTAAGAAGAGAAAACCATCAAGAAGATATGTTAGAGATGTCAATTTTTAATGTGACGTAATTATTTTACAGATCAATGAGCACATGTATGCAGCACCAAGACAGTAACAACTAACAACAAAAAATCACCATCTATTGATGGCTTAATTTATGAACACCCCACTTACAATTCAGTCACAATAGTGATACATAACAGGGAACTTGCTCAACTACCTTTTCCAAACCATTAGCACCATGAGATGAGACAGAAGCATTATCGCTGACATCATCCATATCATCCTCTGCGGGAATTGAAAAATAATACTAATGGGTGAAACGGGTCATAAACCACAAGTCTTTACGAAATGGATAAACTGCCATTAGCAACCTAATAGAGCTGATTATACAATCAAACATGTTTACTATTAGACGCAAATTAGACACGTCAACTTGAAACTCCTAAGAAAGACAAAAACACGCATCTATTTGGACACACGTCAAAACCTTCGGGCAAGTAAAACCCTAATGGACAAATCACTCAACATACATAACATCAAACACTGGCAATGACTCAATACCCCTGAAATAAAACAATTAATAATCTCACCAATAAGCAAATACAATTGAATCGCAAAATTCATGCGACTAAAAAGCAAGAAAAAGTATTATAACAGACAACACTTCCTACTTAGCCCTATATTTTCCTTCTCTCAATAGAAACTCATTTCGCGAATTATATGTACAAAACGAATGACTGAAACAAACAGAAAAACCATACCAGAAACCGAATCTTCTTCTGAAGACGAAGAGGAGGAGGAAGACTCAGGAGCGAAGACGGAAGCGAGGACTTTTCCAGCGCCGGTAGCAATCATACGAGTAGGAGACAAAACGAGTTTGGAGAGCCAATTAGGGCTAGCAGGGCTGGAATTGGGACGCAATCGAGGAGTAGGCCGGTCGTAAGGAGTACGGCTCAGAGCGGACCGTCGAGGTCGAACCATTTTGCCACCGGATCTCGGCTCGGGAGTGAAATCCATGTCGTTGGTGTCAGAGAGAAAAAGACAGAGAAAGAGCAGAGAGAAATGGCTGCGAATTTATAAGATTTGATCCGTTTAATGTTGTATCGGTTATTGATAATACGAGAATGTGGGATTTTGATCCAGAGCAAAACATGCAATTAGTAAATGTTTTGTTTCTCTAATTTTATTTCTTCTTTTCTTCTTTTTTAATATTTGAAAGTTAATTTTGTTTTTACTGTTTAAAGAAAATATTATAACAGTTAGAATGATTAATACATATTTTATAAATTAGTTAATTATTAGTTTTAATTAATAATATTAAGATAATTCAATACATAAATTTTAATAAGTTCATCATCATCATCATACTCCGAAGTCCCACATTGAAGCAGGGTAAGGGATTAATAGTATGCAATCTTACCCCTACATTATAGAGAGAGTGTTTCTAATAAGCACACATGTATATATGACATGATAATAGAGATGTAGTTTGCAAGGAATTAATACGTAAAGATTTATTAAAAAAAAACGTAAAGATTGATAGTATATTTAAATATCTTTTAACATTGCACAAAATAGTTCAAACATGTAACATGGATAATAATGATATTAAAATGATTAAATTTTCAGAGTTTTAATATATAAAATGTATTTTAAATAAATTTAATAAATATTTTTTATATATTTATTAAAAGACTTTCTATTAAAGACTTTTTATATATGGGTTATTTGGAACAACTTCTCTGTTAGTTTAGATAAGGTTGCATATTACTGGACCTTTTCTTAATGGGATTTCTATTGAGTTTATTATATATTTATTAAAAGACTTTCTATTAAAGACTTTCTACATGTGGGTCATTTGGAACAACCTCTCTACTAATTTGGACAGTGTTACATACTACTGAACCTTTTTTAGTGGGATTTTTATTGAGTATTATTTGTTGGTGGTGTTATATAGAATTAACAGAGGATTAATTTTATAATAAATAAAAATTTGAGTATTGTATTATTATTTTGATAATCTTAAGTTGTTACACCCAGTTCGAAGTCCTACAATAAAACAGGATCTAGGGAGGTCTAATAGTACGCAGCCTTACTCCTACATAATTTACCTATTATATTTTTATGATTTTTGAAATATAGCTTCATATTTTAAAGTGATGTTACAATTCAATTATAAATATTGACATAAAGACTTATAAAATTGGGAATGACTTTTAAAATTTATTCAACGATAGAATTTCCAACTGTTATTTTTATATTTGTGTTTTATTTTATTAAAATAAAGTACTTGTGTAGTATTATAATAATATTATAAAATATAAAAGTATAATTTTAGAATGTAAACATTAACAGCACTTAATGCAAAGCCCAGTAAGAGAGCCCAAGGTCCATGTAGGGTAATGCAAAAGCCAGTATAATGACATTGGATCGACGGACCTCGTAAGCTCCTACGCAAGCAAGCCATCTCGCGTTCCCATTTCCACCTTTTCACCGACTATTAGCCGTCGTATATCTTCTGGGCACCACCGCCTCCGCTTGTAACTCTTCGTGTATCAATTGCTACTTTTTTTGGAGATTGATCAAATTTAATAGGGAGAAGAAGAAGGAGGAGGAAGAAGAATAGAGTAGGACAATGCCGGGGCTAACGTGCAACGCATGTAACAGTGAATTCAAAGACGATGCGGAGCAGAAACTCCATTACAGGTCCGATTGGCACCGTTATAATCTCAAACGCAAGGTGACCCACTTTTACCCTTAAGACCTTCCTTGTCTTACTTGCGTATATACGCGTAGCCCTTTGTCTTTCTCTGTTATAACACGAAGTTATGAATAGGGTTTCATCAGTTTTGTATCTTGTCTTTGGTTTTGATGCAACCAAGTCGTTGATGGAATAGGGGGAAGTTTCTAGTTAAGCCAATTGCTTAATTGATAGATTGTTTTTGTTTTTGTATATATTCTAATGGTTTGAAGAAAATTGGAGTTTTGAAACTTTAACCTTTAGGAATGAACTACAGTCAGTTGATAGTTTTTGTTGTTTGAAGTTTAAACCGATATATTGTCTTGTAAACGACTTGCTAATCAAGTGAAAAAGGATTTCCTAAGTCGGAAATTGTAGAATTGTTGGCATACTGTTTATGGGAGTAGAGAAGAACATGGGCAGAAACACCATTTGGCATGTCAGTGGAAAATTGATCTTTGAACGTATATCCGTATATTTTGATGTTCAGAAACTCCTAAATTTGTGCTTGGGATTCTGTTGATGTAGAACTTAAGTATTTTATACCCAATGAGGGAACAGGATTGTCTGGTTGATATAAAAAAAAACAAGCGTAAGCTTTCTCAGTTTGTTTGATACCAAGTTCTGCTTTTTTGTTTTAATCCAAAAATTCAGGTAGCTGGTGTTCCTGGAGTGACTGAAGCATTATTTCTAGCCAGACAGGCTGCGCTTGCTCAAGAAAAAGATAAATCTGGTGATACTCCCATGCTTTATAGCTGTGCTCTCTGTAGTAAGGGATATCGAAGTGTAAAAGCTCATGCTCAGCATCTTAAATCACGAGCTCATATAATGCGAGCTTCTCAGGAAACAAATCCTGAGGAGGCGAAGGTAACAATTAAACCACTTCCCCGCCGTGTTGTCAATAAGCATCTCCCCCAAAAGGAGGCAGACAGCGAAGACAGCGAAGAGAGTGAGTGGGAAGAGGCTGATTCAGATGAAGAGTTGGTTGGTGAGGCGACGAAGTCTTTGTCCGATCTAAACGTAAATGGAATGGCCTCCAATAATATGGATGAGGATGAAGATGAAGATGAAGAGGATGATCTTTTGGATCCTTCTTGTTGCTTAATGTGTGATAAAGAGCATGACAGCATTGAAAGCTGTATGGTTCACATGCACAAGGAGCATGGTTTTTTCATTCCTGATATAGAGTACTTGAAGGATCCACAGGGTCTTCTTACTTATCTTGGTCTGAAGGTACATAATTGCTTGCTGGTGCAACTTGCAATCTACTTCTCCCATTGTTCCTAGAAAAGTTATTAACCAGACCTTTTTGCTTTTTCTCCAGGTGAAGAGGGATTTCATGTGTTTGTACTGCAATGAACGTTGTCACCCTTTTAGCAGCTTAGAAGCAGTTAGGAAGCATATGGCAGCAAAAAGTCATTGCAAAGTACACTACGGTGATGGAGATGATGAGGAGGAGGCTGAATTGGAAGATTTCTATGATTATAGCTGCAGGTTTACTATCATCTCTAGCATAATCTTCTTCAACAAAAAAATAAATAAATAAACATTGACGAAATTTTCTTTGGTGGTTATAGTTGTAATCCTGCTATATGTAAGCGACTGATAATTTCCTTGATTGCAGTTATGTAGACGAAAACGGGAAACAGCTAGTTGCATCAGGTGATATGAACAACACTGCAGAACTTGGGAGTGGGGGCGCAGAGCTCATTATAACCACTAGATCCGATGGTAAAATAGCATCCAAAGCACTGGGTTCCCGAGAATTTTTGCGTTATTATCGCCAAAAGCCTCGCCCATCTCCTGCAAATGGCATGGCCATCATTGCTGCTCTGGCATCAAGGTTTGCTACGATTCAATATCTGGTAGCAATGTTGCTTTTAATCAACATTTGGTAGAAGGCATATTTCCAAACTTTTTTTTTTTCAGGTATAGGAGCATGGGTCTGGCAACTGTGGCGTCAAGAGAGCATATGGTGAGGATGAAGGTGATGAAACAAATGAATCGAACAGGTGCAGAGGCTATGCGCACCAAAATTGGCTTGAAGAATAATGTTATAAGGAACCTGCCCAAGAATGTCCCACATTAGTCGGTATAGAGATCGATCTTATGTAGTATTTTTAATCACATTTCACCGGAAAATTATTTCTAAGAATCTTGGAATAGTAATTGTCAGAAATTTCCCTAAATTGCTTGTGCCAGCTTTCCCAATTAGTCCACGTTTTGTATCAAATTTAAGCTTTTCATCGACAGCAATTTTTCATGCTTGAAAGTAATGTGTTTCACTAATAGTTACTGAAACAGGTTTTGATTCGTAAATTATTCAATCTCCAAGTACACGCCCGTCTGGTTGAGCTAAGCTTCTTTCCGGTATTCTACTTCTAAAGGTGGTAAAAAACAAGATTCAGAATTTTGGTCTTTACATCTGTTTGAATCTCTTTCCAAACAGGCTTCTATTATCAGAATATGCTGTTAAGATCATTTGCCGTAAGCAATGTGGTCCCAAATCAAGCAAATTAGGCAAGCCTGTATTTTATGTTACTCTTTGTATGCTTCTTCAACACCAAGTCATATCGTGAGTTCATATATGCATATATAAAGGTTCTATTGTCTAAAAGCGAAGTATCAGTTCAAGCTAAGCAGCAATGCTAACTTATAAAGGGACTTGTAAGCTGTGAATTAAAAAACGAGGCAATTTCAAAACCTAAAAGTAGCAATTGCAGAAGCAGAAGACAAACTGAATCCATCCACAGTCAAGTCACCGGTCACTTTAGAAAATCTATGATTCTATCTTTACAAGAAGATTCAAAGAAAAAAGCAGTCGCCATAAAGACATATGGAATGCTAACCACATGAACTCAGGTCCAACCAGCTGATTCTAAAAACTTATATATGTTACATGTAGTCAAACTGTGGCTTTTGGATTCACATCCTGCATGCTTGTCTTGTTCCTTTGCTTTGCTTCTACTAAGCACTGCCAACACCATATAAAGAATCTTAAGAATGAACATTAACATAAGCTATCAAAATATTGATAAGAGAAACATCGAAATATAACCAATTTGAATTCCTAACGGAGACAGCAAATTTGAGTTAACATGCGGTAAAGCAAACCTTCTTCAAAGCCAATGCAAAAAGCCAGAGGCGATGCACTCTTTAATTGTCATGAAAGCGAGATCTCCGCCTTCGAGAACTGAGAAATGTTGTAAAACTGGAACTCAATTAAAGAGAAAACCTCATAAAATGGCAGTAACTACAACATAGCTTTGCCAACAGAAGTGATACAAGATAAATAGCAATTTAAGCAGGATTATGTCATAGATTCACAATTTTTGCATCTACCCGTCAAAACAAAAAATTAAAATGCTGCACAGTGGACAACCTTCAATCCCAGGATTGATAACAATGACAACACAAGTTCAATCAATGTTGTCAAGTCATGCAATAATCGGTTCCTTAAAAGCTTTACTCACGAAAATTCAAATGGAAAACTAAACTAAGGGTAACAAGCGAGCAATTAAATATTTGAATGAGTATAATATCTCATTTTGACCTGCGATGACCAGAGCTACTCCGGGATGAAACATTTGCAAACTCATCATCAGTATCATCTAATCTATACTCCGCAAAGTCTACAGATGTTACTGAACCCTCATCAGAATTTGAATTTTCATAACTTGAATGACGACTTCCCCTTCTAGCATCAGCTACTCTTGCTCTTCTTCTATTTCTCGAATTTCTCAAGTTATCAAATACCTGATACAAGATACATGAAGTCCACCAATTTCCATCATCCCCAGGAAAGTCCTCAAACTCATCTGCAGTCTCATCATCTCCATATTCAATCACATAATCCCCCAAAACCACACCACGTGGAACTTCTGAATGTATAGTGCTCAAAACATCAATGATCTCAGACGATTGTTGGAAATTCTCCCAGTCAAGCTGACGAGCAGGGTCAACCTTAGAAGGACGGGCATGAGGATGCTCTATTTGAGCATGTTCACGAAGTTCCAAGTAATTTCCTGCAAATGCACATTGTTCTTCCTCACAGCAGCGCTTCTTCTCATCCAAGTGTGCACGTGCCCTATCCACAACAACCCACCCAGTAACTTCACCTCTACAAAGGGGACAAGCCAGTTTACAGCTGCCTTCTGCAACTGTCTGCCAAGTATTTTGTGTAGAAGCTGCATCAGGTGTTGAGGAACATGACATACCAGATGCACTTTTGAAACGGTCAAAACAATTCGAGTGCAAATGGTCTGTATCACACACAAAAGGCCTGCATCCTTTGTTGTAAGAAGAGCACTGCAGGAGTACACCATTGTGAGGGAAATCCAAACATATTGGACAAGTCACATCTTCCCAATTGACATCCAATTGGAGTTCCCCCACGTTGAAACTCTTAGCCAGGAGCCGTTGCTGATAATAAGGTTCAAATGCCATAAATAAACTCCCCGATTTAAAACTTAAAAGTATCACACAAGTTCCCCTTCTCGGCTTAGGAATGCAAGTAATAAACAAAGAGAACAACAGTATTCCAAGAGACGAATCCCCTACACCAAAACCAAACAAAGCAAGGCTTGAACAAGTAAGCATGGAAATGAAGGTATGTACAGGAGTACATCCTGATAAAGATGAAATTAGAAGAGAGGAAAATTGATAAATATACCAGAGGAATTAAAAGCTCTTTACAATCATAGTTACAATCTTTGCCCATGTTAATCACATGCTCCTTCTTTGGAAGTAATCACCAAGATATGCATCTTTCATTTCATATTATTCAGCATTCAGAAAGCTCTGTTATGAAGGAACTACAATTTTATCCCAAGTAGGAATATATAAGAGAATCAGGTGAACATAATTGTAATTATATACCATCAAACTACAATACAATCACTTCTCTTGTTAACCTTTCGGAAAAAGAAAGGACATAAAGTTTAATATTAGGCAAATGGAACCTAAGTCACACGAATGTTTTGAATAACATCGAATGTACAACTCCCACCAACAGATATCAACAGCCCAAAACCATGCCTACAAGGATATGCCCCAACAGCCGGCAAAATCAACCAACAGAATAAACAATCATCATTAAACACTTATTACAGAAGAACAAAAATGCTGACTAGATTTACAAATGAGTTTCTAAACAAAACGTCGAAGTTAACGAGTAAGTGCCAAGATTGACAACTCCAAAATCAAGGGTCAACCACAGAATCAATAGCAAACATACGTAATGGGCGAAGATTGACCGGCGCCAAACAAATCGATAAACCCATAGAAAAGGGTCTGATCAAAATTCAACAGAAAACACAGAAACTTAACTTGAAAAGAACCAACACCGCAAGCACGAAATTCTACAACAAAAGAAGACAGATAGGAAAGGGTCACTGGAAAACAAAACAAAGAAAGAAAAGCAAAGCAGCCATACCTG